>JAZHGK010005685.1:0-27592 GCA_037855215.1 Waitea zeae
AAAAAAAAAAAAAAAAAAAAAAAAAAAAAAAAAAAAAAAAAAAAAAAAAAAAAAAAACAAGAGTAAGGGTTCATATATGCAAGCAAACTCAATCTACGGCGGCTACCACCGAGAATGGTCGACATATTGTGGGGGACCAGTTGTGTGAGGAGAAGAGTCGATGCTCCGCCAGCTGTGAGTCGAGTACTGTCGTCGCATGCTTTCGCTTTGGGCAGCGGGGCTGGAAGGCGTCGAAAGCGCTTCGACCTGGCTGCCCTCATTGAACGGGTCCTCAAAAGGCGACGCCAATGGAGACGATACGCGCCGTATGTTAGAAGGCGGTCGACCGACGTAGGCATTCGTGGGCGGATACCCTGTCCTTCTCGCCGCCGGCGGTAACATCGGCTCGTGGTCTACGTACACGTCCCTCGCGAGTGGCCCTATGTCGTTTTGTTCGTCTGACCGAGGAGACAGCTCGCTGAGCGTCACCATCGGCGGCCCTTGCGACGCCCTCTGCTGTAGGTTGTACGCCCCGACGCGCGGTATGCTCGCGTGGCTGTCGTTCGACAGTCGGCCGACCCAGAAGCCCTGGTACTGCGTCGAGGCGTCCGAAATGGAGCGCAGGTCGCCCGAGGTGGTCGTCGCCCCGCCCTCAGAGAGGCCGGTGGTGCTGAAGAACGTGTGGGCGCTTGTGGTCGTCGACCGACGAGTGGGCTGTCCTCGCTCGCCTCCGGCTTTCTCGATCAAGGGAGCGGCGGAGCTCTTATGTCGGAATTCCGGCCACGGTATCGTGTCTGTTGCGGCGTCGGGGTCACTTCTTACGTACACGCCACTGATGTTGAGAGAAAACAGCGCACCTGAGTTCTGCCTTCGTGGTTCCCTTGGTCGTCGGCGCCGGCGTAACAGCCAAATGGCGAGGAGAACGATCATGACGGCAGCCACCACCGTGCCCACAGAGCCAACGATTATCCCAAGTTTACTTCCCTTGCCGCCCTCTTCATCAGGATTGGTCATTTGGTCTGGCGTACTAGTCGCTGAAGATGAGGCCACGGCCAACCCTCGTGAGGAGGTCGCTGGCCTGGGACCTGGAGTTGAAGGCGGCATTGATGAAGTCGTAGTTGTCGAAGGCACACTCGAAGAGGCGGGATCAGTGTAAGGCTCGTAGGAGTACTCTGAAGTGAAGCTGTAGGAAGCCGAGGGCCAGCCGGTGGACGCATCTGTCGCCCAGAATGACGTAGTCGAATCTGAGTCGATGGGCGTATAGTCTTCAGTTTCTGGAGCAGCAGTGTATGGGAGCTCTTCATCCCAAGTCGTGTAAGGTGGAGGAGCAGGAGGGTAATATGAAGGAGGGGGCGTGTGAGTTGGGAGAGGGGGTGGGGGTTCTGTGTCGTAATCCTGTCTCGGCAACATGGGTGGTGCTGCTGCTAAAGGCTCTGGTGCGATACGGTCCAAGTCGTCGTTTCTGCTTTCAACGCTCTCAGTGGCACTTGCCAGCTACTAGCAACTCGAGCACGTACGCTGACCTGTTTATAGCCATCGGCTTGCTGCCAAGTGACCGAACCGAGGGGTCACCGTCGCCGTTTTGGACCCAACGATTGGCCTCGGAGGCGACGTAGGATACACTGTTGAGATTGGCGGGCGGCAAGTTGCGAGCTTTTGCACATTGTCTGACGAAAGCGCTACATGACAGTATACACGACAGGCAAGTGTAGCTAGTCCTGGACATGTCGCGTTGGATCACAGGCTGGACAAGATCACAAGCGAGGAGAAAGGGCTCATAGCGGCGGGGGCAGTGCGTGTGGGCGGTTGTCGGCAAGAAATGACGAAAACCCAGAGTAAAGCGCTTTGGCCATGTGAGACTGCTCAATTCAATCAAAAAAAAAAATTCTGTCAGTCAACCATAGGTCGCAGACTCGCAACCATCGACGGCGTGAGTCTAGTCTCACAGTCTAATAATACACTTTTTACAATACTATGTCCAAAAGGTCAAGCATACTCATCAAGCAGGGCGCTCAGAGTATTGGGGTGGGAGCTCTGTTTCCGAACGCTCTGAAGGAGTGCCGTACTTGCTTCCCACCACGGACGAGTTCCTCCGTCCATCAAGCCAGATCCGCTCCTCCGGCGTTAAAAAGGGATTAGTGGCGCCGAACGCTCCTTTGGATGTCGGCCGTGGTGACGCAAACCTGGTCAACGGGTCCCGAGCGAGGCCTGTCGCAGGCAACGCCGGCGTGTTCTGCCCAGAGGAGAGCAGGTCCTGCGCGCTCGCCGTGTCGACGCCGCGCATCGGTCGCTGCATGAGCACGTACGCGCCGACCGGCGGCGAGTCCGCCCGTTCGGTCATGTCGCTGTTTCCTGACATTCGGCCGACCCAGAAGCCCTGGAACTGCGTGGACGCGTCCGAGACGGACATGAGCCCGCCAGAAGTCGTCGTCGCGGCGCTCTCGGAGACGTCGGTCCTGTTGCCCCACGAGCGGACGCTGGTCGTCGTCGACCGTCGAGTCGGGAGGAGCTGTGCGGTCTGGTTGGGAACCAAGGGCGTGTCGGCGGAGGGGTTGCGTCGTTGGTGGGGCCAAACCACTCTTTCTGCCAGAGTTTGAGTGAGTATGGGCCGCGACCGACTGTGCTTGTGCGTGCGCTAGAGTGTGGCTACTCACCAGAGATGCGCCTTCGCTTTTGGATGGCTCTCCTCCTCCGACTCCTCAAACAGCACAGCACAAAGGCAGAGAGAACGCCAACTCCCAGACCACATATGACGCAGACAATCAACACAAGATTTCTGCGAATACCAGAATCCTCAGAGCTTGTAGGCTCTGAAGTCGTTTGCGCGCCATTGTTGACAGCAACGTCTGGTGTGCTGCTTCCTACTAGAGAAGTGGCAGATGCGAAGGTGTATATCGCCCCCGAAGCTGGTAGGGTGAGGGTGGGGGAAACGTGGCGCGACGTAGCGTAGTGAGAGGAATAAGAGGATGAATAAGATGTCCCTCCTACCACATAGGTAGTGAAGCCCGTGTAGATAGACGGATTGCTCGTCGCCGTCCTGTAGTAATACCAACGTTTAGCAAGCGACAAGGTGGAACCGTATCGCCACGCTCACGTTGAGTAGTACATGATACTAGACGTAGGCCCCCCGAAAGATTCCGTTGTGCTCGTCGAAGATGTTGTGGTTGACCAAGAGGCTGAGTCTGTCGAAAAGGCGATTTGGCTGTAGGAGGTAATGGTGGCGGGCACATATGTGAACGAGCTCGTAGTTTGTCGTTTCTGGTGTGCCTCGTACCGTGCCGCTGGTAACGCGGTCGTCAACGAGCCGTCCATGAGCCGTCCCCCATTGTATGTACTACAGTCTGCATAATTATTAGTATAGTGCACTATGCGGCAGAGACAGCAGGAGCATACCTGGGACGGTCACAGACTTGCGAGGTGCCTCTCGGGTATCCTGTGGTGTGTGCAGCACGCCGGTAGCAGGCTCCTCCCGAAGAGCGGCCCCTTTGCACGTCGCGATGGATACATGAAACAATGCCAAGCAAAATGCGAGTTGTACTAGTGTGCTCAGTCGGACGAGGATGGGTGGTCTGCAGGAAGACATAAAGCGAACGCCGGGCAAGCACTAGATAATCGAGCGAGCGGCCAGGTTGTGTTGGTGGGAGTGGAAGATGAGTGCATGTCTTCGTCTCTGACGGTCAGGGATTGCCGTCGGAATCATCGACAAATTGGCGGGCCAAACAAAGAGAACGTGGGGTTTGGAGGAGGCCGAGGGGAGACGCCCATCAAGCGCATCAAGGTTGCAGTCAAGCCGTCGCTTGGTGCCGACGGTGCTTCGCCAAGGTACAATCCTTCTCACACACTCTCTGCCACCATATTGAGAGCGCCCCACTCTGCAAGAAGTGATCACGCTTTCATAGCATAGCGTCATGAACGTCGGATTAGCACCTCAATGAAAGGACGTCTAATCATCGTTAGTTGTGCTCTATCGCCAAGTGAGGTCCTACCTCTCTTTTTCGTCTCCAATGTCTTGGTTCCTTCTTTTGCCGGGTCTGATCGATTGATCAAGTGCCCGCTTACGGCCGTAACGGTAGTTGGAGTAAAATAAAGGCAAAGGTGACCATCTCGTCCAAGTTGCTCTCAGGTCTCGTTTTCCCTCGTCCCATGGTCGGCTGTGGACGATGCAACCCACAACTCGTCTGTCCCTTTCGGCTCTGCTTCTGGCTGCTTTTCTCTCGCTGCTTGTCGAGTCCGCATTGGCCGGAAGTGTGATAGTGCTCCCCCGTGACAGTCGCATCACATACGTTGGTGAGTGGACCGATCAAGACAACGGTGGACACAAGTTTGCTGGAAAGGGGGCGTCCGCAAGTCTGACTTTTCGAGGCATGTCGCGTGAAAAATGACTTGCGCAGTTTACGGTCGATCTTACACATAACTCCAGGCAACTCTGTGCAGTGGCTGAGTGCTTCCAACTTCAACGGTGCCTCCGTCCTTGTCAACGTTGATGGGGAGGAGACTACTGTGGACCAAGCAGCGAATACGGAGAGCGGCTCGCCGCCCGTCCCTGCCACATTGTTCAAGAAAGTAGGTTTGGATGCTGGGAAGCAGCACACGATACAGATATCGTTCGGTGGTCTCGGAAGCCACGGCAGAGGCTATATGGAACTTTATGGATTCTTGTGAGCCGACTCGTTGCTTTTACTGATACTCCCACTATCTCACGAACAATGCCCGCAGGTACACGTCTGATGCAGAACCAGACAGCTCCAGTGTACAGACCACTCCAGTCGCCTCATCGGCTAGCGGAGGACAGACTGTTACGGTGACCGTCGGTCCCGTTCAAACGTCTACTTCACACACCGACGACGACAAGAGCAAGAGATCAAGCTCAATAGGCGGCATTGTTGGCGGTGTGATTGGCGGAATAGCGTGTGTTGCAGTGATTGTCCTTCTTTTCTTCTGCATGCGGCGCGGGCGGAGGCAGCAAAAGATCGATGACCAGGGTCAGTGCCAACGAATCTTTTTAGGCGGGTTGCATAGTTACTTAACATGAACATTTAGAGCACATCCAAAAGCTGTTCATTGAATCTGTTGATTCCTCAGTCAGGCGAAAGAGCAGCTTCTTATTTGAACCAGATACCTTGCCCAGAGCTCCTGACTTGGATGCTTCCAATCGCGCTGCGCAACCATCGCTTCAAACCCGCGACCTCTCCACGACTTCGCTGTCCAATGGCTCCTCTGAGCTCATCATCAGTCCCGTCAGCCAGCAAGCTAGCACCCATCTTGACGATTTCTCGATTTTGCAAAGGCCAGAGGCTCCCGCCCCTATGCTAAACGTCCTTAGCCAAACTATAGTAAATACAACGGCTTCATCGGTATCAGGATCAAACACCTTAGTACAGCCAATGTCCTCCCCTCTCGACGGCAGTCTAAGCGAGTCCCAAACCGCTTCTGCGCCGGTTGCGCAGCCGACGACGGCGTGGTCGGCGGCGGCTGGCCTAGACCTGCCGCCGCTGTACACTGAGCGCCCAGTGTCATGATATAGCGCCCTTCTTAAAATTTGTATTTTTTTTTTTTTTTTTTTTCTAATATCCATTTTTCTTGCATTGCGTTATTGTATGTTTTGGTTCTCCTACTTATACGAATCTTTAGTAAACGCAGCCAACCCTCATTTTTTCACGACGGCTTGCAATGGTTTCCAGCGCTGTGGAGTGCTCTGCAACTTCAACATGTTTGCGTCAGGGGTTATGAACCCACATGACTGGGCATCAAGTTGGCATCACTAACCCCTGGATTCTTGTGTTTCGCCGTGGCAAATCGAATGTCCTCACAGAGCCCACATACGGCCTCTCAGGCTTTCTCTCATGTGCTTCCACCTGGTCACCTAACACCCACCTTCACTGATAGAACTGGTCAATTGCCTTTGCCTTGATGCTCTGCTTGCCACACCTCCTGCTCTGGCTCGTATTCGTATCGAACTACGTTTTAGCCGTCGATGTCGTCGTCTCGTCCACGGATTCTCGCATAAAATACCAGGGCCAGTGGACTGACCAGGACAATGGCGGGCATCAATTTGCAGGGAGTGGTGCCTCGGCTAGCTTCACGTTCAGCGGTGCGTTCGACGCTTGGCTTGCATCCAACCAAGCACCTCTTGCTTAGCCCTCCAAACAACTAGGAACTGCAATCAAGTGGCTTGGTGCCAAGAACCCGAACGGTTGCAAGACAATTGTGGACGTTGACGGGGAGGAAACTACCGTGGATGCGGCTGAGGGTACTCAGAAGACCGACAACCCCGTACCTGCTACATTATACACCAAGTCTGGCCTGGATGGCTCAAAAGAGCATACAATATCCCTGCGGTTTGGTGGAGTTGGTACATGGGGAGGGCCGTATATGGAGCTTTATGGATTCATGTGAGACACAGTCTTCCGGACAACATCTTCCTATTGGCTGAGCACTTGGCCCCAATAGATACAGCGACCCAAATGCCCAATCATCAGGAAGCCTTTCGTTCACCACAACCGCTTCTTCGATTCCATCAGCGTCGACCGTTCTGAGCGTCAGTGGAGGGAACACAGTTACCATAACTGTCGGTAGCTCTCAGTCTCCTACGAGCTCTCAATCGTCGGATCATGGCGGCGGCAGCAAAACAGTCCTTATCGGCGCAGTGGTGGGAGGCGTGATTGGTGGCGTTGTTGGTGCGATTCTATTGGTTCTTCTTGCAATCTGCGTGATGCGTCGCCGTCGAGCGAAAAAAGAGAAAGCAGCCAAGGACGCTGGTAAGTCAAGTGATGGCCAACAAGCTTCACATGTGCTCACGCTCCACGTACAGAACGCACACCGGAGCCCTTCCGCAGTCGCTTTGCCCTCCCTCCTCTTTCCGAGAAAGGCAGGACTGAATCCGAATACTCCAACTCTCTCCCGTCCGGCAGCGGCGGTCCGTCGTCCGGTAGACAGCAGAGTGTGCAGACACAGTCGGTGATCGCTTCCTCTGACGTGCAGACAGCATCCGAAAGGTCTCCAGTCCGCCAAGCTCCTGCCAGCCCGACGAACTCGATGACACAAACTAGTCCGATTAATTCAGTGTCATTGCCCACTCCAACGACACATCTGGCTTCTATGTCGATCCTGCAGCGGCCGGAGAGCGACGGAGCGTCCTCGTCCCACCGGGATGGGCCAATATCGGTGGCTGCTGTGATCTCGGAAGAACCGACGCAGTCAGCCGGTCAGCCACGAGCCAGGCGGTCCGAAAAGGGGCGTTCGCCGACGTCGGTTCGACAAGAGGACGATGGCACCACAGAATTTGCTGCTGCGCCGGATGCTATCGCCAGTCGTGAAGTGGCGGGGCAAGCTGCTGATCCCGTTCAAGCTAACGTTCGACCACTCCCCGTTCCGGGTGCTGGAAGGCCCATGTCAATGCAAACACTCGACCCTCCGCCCCTCTATAGCGAGCGCGCACCATAGGGACCGACCTTCGTCCCCGTCCTTTATCTCGGATCTGGACGTTCGTAGTTTTTCCCTATTTTGTCTTGTTTATATTATGTAAACTTTTGTAATTCCGCAGCTTGCTCTCCTTCCGAACTTTTCTTTTTTATGTTCTGACAATACCCGTTCATTATCAGCATATCTACGATTAGCACGCGTGCACGAAACAACTTCTGTACGTTAACCAAGTGTTATTCTGGCTTGTTTATATTTTTATTTTGATAAAAGCTCGGGATAATAGATTCGACGGCCAAGATATGTATTATAAATACTTGAAGGAATCACCTCAGGCATCTTCAAATTTTGATTATTGCTTGAAACCACAAACCTCCTGTAACGAACAAATGGTTCTTTGTTAATTCAGAGCACAAGCGGAGTAATTTTTCTCGATGAACAAGGATATTCACGGTTGTGGCTTTGGCGGCCGTGACGACTAAGTACTTGCCCAAATACCACGACTAGAAAATACTGTGGACTGCTTGTTGCTGCATCTTGTCATCATAGCCAATATTCGCAATTGACACGAGTATAAAAATGTTTTTGTTGAAAACTGTAGTGTAGCCTAGATTGCCCGAATACAGAAAGTTGAATGTCAATCTGGAGTGAAACAGATTTAATAGACAATGTAGGCACACGCAATTGTAATGAAAAAGGACAATGGATGATGGAGATTAAAAAAAAAAAAGAAAGAGAGAGAAAAAAACACGTAAGGTTAAAAACAAATACGATAGCTGGCATATCTTCCGGCAGTTTCACTAGGGCGCGTGATTTTGACGACTTGCCCTCGCCGTAACCCGAAATATCTCGCGACTGGGTCGGCAAGTTGTATACGGGGAAGTTGGGTTTCTTTCAGCCGACTACGAGATTTCAGCTGACAAATTACAGTTAACTGGCATAAATCCACGTACTATTTCTCCAATAGCGTCTTTTTCTCTTCTGGAGTCAATACATCATGCCTTGGCACGAGGACGTGATGCGTTATGTTGACCAACAGGTCTGCCTCAGCAAACTCCTCTAGCTTGTAGTTGTGCTGAGACATGGCGCCAATGACCTTCCGTGCTGACGGAGTCATATTGCCGGGGAAAATTATGATTCCACGTTGGATGGATTTATCCTCCAGGATACTGAGAAGCCTAGAAATTTGTTAAGTTTGTTTTCAAGGGAGAGAGGTTCCCTTTACGCACTTCCTCATAGTCTTCACTCCAACACTCTTCTCATCCGTAAAGAACACGAAAATTTGGTCGGATGGATTGTTGCGGTGACTCGTGAAAAAGTTGAGTTGATTCCGACTTGAAGTGAAGGTCAGGTCAGTGAGGAAGTGCCATGTAGTGTAACTATATACACACTCTACAGAGCCGCTAGCACTGGCGTATGTTTGGCGAAACATAGCAAGGTCCATTTGTATTTCCTCGTCGGAGACCAGGAATCCCTAGAACAAGACAAGCACAAGTGTCGGCAAACAGTGCATAATTCACGGCAAGGTAAAGCTAACTCGGTCTTTGACTAATTCATGAATAGTCCTGTTGACTTTCCAGAGTTTCGAGGATTCGTCCTGGTCTGCCATGGTTAGGTCAAGTGTCCGAGATTATGATGGCTGAGGAGGAAGTTGCGAAATTGCGAGTCACGCGTCGCGCGCGCCTCTCTCTTGACCCCTCTTGTTGCCCTCGTTCCCCGTCTTGCGCGCTTGCTTTGGAGGGCTTGCTGTCAACCAAATCTTTCTCTGACCGTAGACTTTGTTTGTTCTCGCTCTTTCATTTCTCCTCAATCCTTAAGGATGGGACCACCACCACCAGAGACCAAGTTGGTTTTGAGTAATGCATTGATGGTTAGGAACGCACCACAGCTTCGGACTTCGACTCTCTGACTCGCCGTGAAATACAGGCTAAGCTCAAGCCTGCGAGGATAATCAAGGACGCAGTAGAGCAGCCTTCTAAACCCTCGGGGACCCCCTCTTCTAGGTCATCTACTAGCCTCAAACACATCACCGGATTATGCTTTGACGATAGAGGGCATCAATTGATAACTGCAGCAGAGGATGAAACATTCCGGTTATACAATTGCAAGACCGGCAAGAGAGTCTATTTTCTCATCAAATGCGGCTGTTTCTGACCAAAAATACAGACATCTAAAGACGTTCGCGTCCCACAAATATGGTATTGACCTTCCTCGCTTTACACACAAAAGCACAAGCATTATTCATGCGTCAACAAAGGAGGATGACACAATTCGATACCATTCTCTGCACGACAATCGGTATCTACAATACTTCAAGGGCCACAAACAAAAGGTTATCAGCCTTGAAATGTCTCCTGTTGATGACGGCTTCATGTCTGGTTCCCTTGATAATACAGTCCGACTTTGGGATCTACGCACACCTCAATGTCGGGGACTCTTGAACTTGCCTGCCCCGCCTATTGCGGCATATGATACAAATGGGATTGTGTTTGGGGTCGCTGTCAATGAGTACCAGCGAATTCTGCTGTACGACCTCGCAAACTTCGACAAGGCGCCATTCCTGGTAATCACTCTCGACGACCCTACTCTTTCCCAAATAAGCTACCCGCCTCGTCCGCTTTGCATCACCTCGCTCTCCTTCAGTACAAGTGGCAAATACATCCTTGTCGGTTGCTCTGGGGACGCGCACTATATCCTTGATGCATTCGATGGCCATCTTCTTGCCAAGCTGGAGGGGCATATCGGTTTAGAACGCCGGTCGGCTGGGGCTCCGGTCGGTCTTCAACCAGTACGCGGCTCTTCTGGGGAAGAAGTAGGTTGGACTTCTGATAGCAAGTATGTCGTCAGTGGGAGTGTTGACGGTCGAATATACATTTGGGATGTTCAAAACATTCCAGCCAAGTCGGGACCAGTCGACCTCACCTCGCCCCCAGTCCGGCTGTCTCCACTCAGCGTACTTGATGGACATCCCGGTCCATCCCGCGCTGTACGTTTCAATCCTCGGTGTGCAATGATGTGTTCGGCTGGTGCAGAGCTGGTGGGCTTGAAAATTTCTGCGGCTTCATTTTTTCTTACTGACCGCTTTTTGCTATTTTCAGGCCTTTTGGCTTCCCGATAATAGCGCAACAGATGACGAAATGGCAAAGGAGCTGCTAAAAAAACATATGCCGCTTAAAGCACCGTAAACGCCTGGGAAGGCCAGTCTTCTGATAAGAATCCCACCATTGTCCGATTTCATGACGATCGCCAATGTTTCTCCTTGACGTCTAATATATATACAATGTACATACGCCGAGGTACCCGCTAGCGTACCGCTATTCATTTTCCGCGGCACCTTTTATCTGGGGTGTGATCTAACCTGACGTTATAATTTTCCTGGGCCGCTCAACACGCGTTACACGCCTTCTGGTCGGTCCCAGGGTGCTGAAAGAACGGGTTTGCAGTGGATTTGCGCCGATGCGGTGGATGAAGCCGAGGAGGTCACATACGGCGTCGCTCGGAATGTTTGGGGCAACCTATGCAAATTCTCTGTTATGAACACTATTCTAGCCCAAAGTTGAGAACCTTCTCCACAATTGCTAAATTGTTTGAGTAGCAGCTGGCGCATGGATTTTCCAATTCTCACCCGCGTATGTGCAGATTCATGGTAAATTCCCCAAGGCGCCATGATGATCGGCATCCCTCCCCCTCCCCCTGCTTAACCTCATCCCCTCACGCGCGGTGATATCCGCCACCCACAGCCAACCCACCTTCTTTTTCGATGCCAGCCGCCGAGTGCCACCGTGTGTTGTGCCCCTTCTGCTCGATTTGACATCCGCTTCGGCGATGTACCAGCCTCCGGGGATCACTCAAAGGTCCGGCTGTGCGTGCTTCTCGTAAAGCCCCGGGTGGAGCACGATTCTGCAACCGCCATTTTTAAGTCTCGACGGCCCGGAACTCTGCACAGATTAACATTCCACCCTCATGGTTCGACTTGGCCAGCTGGTCCTCTCACTGCTCGCCCCGCTGGTGCCGTGGTTAGACGAGACCAGCGGTTCTGACCACGTCTCCCTGAGCGGGCACCGCCAGAACGTCACCAAATCCATCGCTATTGTCGGCGCGGGCAGTGCTGGCCTCACAATTCTCAAAGCCCTTCTAGACCTTCCTACCGACGTCCGACAAGGATGGGACATCGTGCTCTTCGAGTCCCGTATGGACGTAGGGGGGATCTGGCTCGCAGACTCGAACCAGCCGCCGCCCCCTCCCGAGCTTCCAGAGACGCCTCTGTACCCTCGCCTGCGGACAAACTCCCCCTCCCCAACTATGACCTGGCCAGACTTTCCGTTTCCGCCTGGCACGCCTCTCTTTCCTAGCCATGAACACATCCAAAACTACCACAGGCTGTACGTCAAACATTACAACCTCATGCCTTATATCCGACTCAACCACACACTGGACGCGGCCAATTGGGTCGGACCGCCGGATAATGGAACATGGAATTTGACTGTGCGAGTAGAGCATGAAGGAACTCAGCTTTACCACCACGTCGATCATCTCATCATCGGAACCGGGCATAACCACTATCCCCACACACCCACTTACCCCGGAAGTCCGGATTGGCTTAAAGGCGGAGCTAATGGCAAGCGTGAGCTTCTGCACGCATTATATTACCGTAAACCCGAGAGGTATGCGAACCGCACGGTGCTTGTCGTTGGCAGCGGTCCTAGTGCGTTTGATATTGCGCAACAAGTAGTTCTCTTCGCACAAACGACCTACCAATCGATTCAAGACGGAAAGGAGCGCAACTATCCTGGCGGCGAGGTCGTTCGTGTCCCTCTTGTCAAATCCTTCAACCGGACGTCAATCACCTTCGAAGATGACAGCTCTCTAGACGACGTAGACACTGTGATATTCGCCACTGGTTATGAGCTCCTGTACCCCTTTTTGAGCGAACCAGAGTCTTCCTCCCTCGTGGTCCGGCCTCGTAGCCTTGACTATCACCAGAACTCTAGCGCCGCCCGTCATTTGACCACAAACCTTCGATACCTTTATCCGTTGCATGAGCACATCTTCTCGCTATCTGCTGAGCATCCGCCCACGGCACTTTCGTTCATCGGCCTCCCTGTCGGAATCGCCATCTGTCCCTCGGACCGAGCCCAAGCGCTCCTTGTTGCACACGCCATCGCCGATCCATCCCTACTCGACTCCCGTGACGAGATGCTCTCCGAGTTAATGGAACGTGAGGCCGAGTTGCGCGCGGTTGGCGCCGACCCATACTATGTGGGACACCGGCTGAACATATGGAACGACATGGGCCACGAGTACAACGACCGGCTGGTCGAGTTCTTGCGCGCGAGGGGTAAGATGCCGCCCGGCTCGCCGTTCACGGAGGCGTGGCGGCGTTGGTCGACGGAGCTCCCACGGCAGTGGCTGCTTCGGCGGGCATGGTTCCGCGTGGAGTCTATGGGAGAAGAAGAGATGTACCGATGGGTCGGAAAGGCACGCACAGAGGATGACTGGATAGATGTCATGGTCCGTCTTTCCGCATGGCAAGAGGAGTGGGAACGTGAGAACGACATAGAGCCTGCACCAGTGGACCCGACGTTGAAGGTGTGGTTCGATTATTGATCGCTGTTTGGCCCATTATGTTCTGAGTCTTGTTCTTCGTTTTTTTTTCTCGGATTCAAGTAAGCCGCGGGTGACATAACTTATCTTTGTGGGTTGTAGCAATAGCCATGTATACCCCCCTACCCTTTTTTACGCATGTCCCCCTCACGGCCTCATGTACTTTCGACAACCTCGGAATCGATCTTGTGTATACTCTTGTCCTCAGAAACTTATCATCCCTTCTTTGATCTTAAACATGCCTTCCACCTCGTTCGGCCACACTCGATCCGCAGTTATTACTTACCCTCCCCCTTACCCTCCTTCCTCAACCAAGGCTTGCGATCAACTCGGTGCAGCCGATTCGGACGAACCTTCCCATCAAAAAAAGCCCAGTCACGTGTCTGTTTAGCGCCGTGCCACGTCCGCCTGGACGAGATTCTTTGAGAGGCTCCACTCAAGCACTGGCTGCCAAGCACAAACTCAACCATTTACTATGCGCCTCTCCTCAGTCTTTCGTGCCGGTCTCTCTCTCGTGGCTGCGGTTGCGGTCGTGGCTTGTCAGTGTTTCATTTTGATTTAGCTCTGTGAGCAAAAAGAGGCGCCAAGGCTGACGCCCCTGTCGCCCCGTGTTAGCGCCTGTCGGTGAGCCGACCGAGCCTGAAATCATCGTGGTCGCAACGTTCCCTGAGACCAATCCCTTGCAACGTAAGTGCTGTCCATCTCATCGCAGATCTCGCTTTTTACACTGAAGGGTCGTCGTGTTGATAGATGTGACCAATGGCCAGAAAAATGAAATGCTCATCGGTGTGGAGAACAAATCAAATAAGAACGTCACGATCAGCAGCATCACTGGCGCAATTTTGCACCCGATAACGGGAAAGCTGGTGAAGAATGTGCGTTCATTTGCACCCTGAAGGTTTTGTTGTCCAAAAAGAGGCTGACCTTTGTCCCTGGTCAGACGACCACTCTCACATACGGCGTCCCGTTGATCGAGGGGTCAAGACTCCAGCTCCCGTATGAATTTTTCAGCGAGTTCGTCTTCATCATTTCCTATCCAGGTTTTCCTATTCATATTTTCTTCTTCAGAGTCAAAACTGGCGATCAACGGCTTCAGATCTGGCTTGAGCACGTTAACGGGGTGAGTTCTCCCGCCGGTCCTCAACTGGCTCAACCTCTAAAGAATTTTAAAGGACGAAAAATACCGAGTCGAGGCCTTCAACTCGATTGTCACGGTCGTAGAACCCAGCAAGTCCATCTTTGACATCCAACTGTACGTCTTCGCCGCATCCGACCCTCACTTTACCCTGCGCTAACTCGTCCCTTCTGGAGGCTCATCACCTACCTCGTCACTCTCGGCCTCCTCGGTGGCGCTGGCTACTTTGGGTACACCCAGCTCTACCCTTCGCCAAAGACGAAGCGCGTACGCACTCAAGAGGTCAGCGAGCCCGTCGGCATCGTCACCGCTACCGGCGCGGGCGGCTACCAGGAAGAGTGGATCCCAGAGCACCACTTGAAGAAGAAGCCCGCCGGCCGGAAGCAGGCGAGCGGCGCGCTGACGAGCGACAACGAGACGAGCGGAAATGAGGCAAGCGGGACTGAGACGAGGAAAAGGGGCAAGGTTAGGAAGTAGGGCATACCTGTGTAACTAGTGTTCGGTGAAAAAGGCCATCGTACCCACGGCCGTAGGTTGTAATGTGTTGCTTAATTCATTTGGCGCTTTTTGTGAAGGTGCATAATATCAACTGAAACGATGACCTTTAGCAATTATTTGTCGATTGTTAATTCAAGAGAAACTGTCCACTAAGCAGTGTCGCTTTGGAAGATCATCTCTGAAGACTAGAGTAGCACACAAGGATGCAACAGCACCATAGGCGGCAGTTGGCCTCGAGCGAATCCACTAAATGTAACCGTCTCTATGTGCTCCGAAGAGCGGAGGCCATCTGAGTACGGTGACAGGGCAACGGTCTTGAAGGGTAGAAGACTTTGTTGTGTTTGACGACGATTGAGATATCAAGATAAAACATAGTCTATGTTTCGATCATCTACATCATACGTCTACGTCCTTGAAGCCCTTCACCTGTAAATGTATACGTATTCATATTTCACTTCGGAGACGAGATATGAGTCTCTGAACGCACCCTGTTATCCCTCAGCATCTGGATGTAGCGCTGGCTGAGATCTCTGCAGTTTTCGTAGTGGTTTACGCCCTCGTGATGCACACACTTGTCGAGCTCCTCGCGCACCAGGCGGGCCTCCATCGCGCGCACCCAAGACTCTCGAACGAGGTTCTCTCGCGCAGTCACACGGGCTAAGGTAAAAAGCCAGTCGGGAAGACGGACGATGAGCCTGAGTGCAAGATGGTAGAAACGGTCATGGGGGCAAGTGCACCTTGGAGCTCAGCAGCTTTGGCTTCGTCGTAGGCCATTGGAAGTAGTGTGCACGGGGTCGTGGTGGTCGGAAGGGAAGAGACGGATGGTCGGAGGAGTGGCTACCCCGGGTTCTACTAGGCAGGCGCATCCTGAACGGAATTCGACATTGGAAGTAAATGTGCCTATACTTGACATACTTATCCCTGCAGTGATGTATGGTGTATGTGCAGGCTACAGTCTTGCGACCGAACTGATCTTGAGTTGAATACTCGTGATGGTGACAACCCATATCCGATACAACTACGTCATGTATCTCCATTTTAGTCTAGGTCCTGTTTGAAGCGCTCATCATTCATGAGCTACTAGGCTGAGGTTGGTGGTGCTCTCTACATGAGGTGCTTTGACAAACATTCGATAACTATTTACATAAGCGGATATCGTAATTGGGGACTTTTTGTGAAGACTTTTTTAATTACTTTTTTTGGGGGAGGCGGATCTAACCCAACAACCCACTTGCTCGATTTTCTTTTTCAAATGGGCCTTGGTGTTGAGAGCGTTATACTAATGAGCTGCAGTCAGCTTACACATTCTCAGCCCCCAGAGGAATCCACTTGCGAGGTTGCGATTTACATCCGGCATCACTGTAGATAAGTTGAATGTGATGCGTTGATGGCTGAAGACAGGTGACTTGTTTCAGAAGACAACACGGTGTTTGGATTACGTTTTTGAGGTAACCAGAAGAAGAATTGGCCAAGTTCCGCTGCCACAGATCGTGGAGGTCGCCGCTGGGACGAGCCTTGACAGAATCACGAGCTTCGGTTATCGTTGCAACCGGCCAGAACCGATACCGTACTTACCCCGCAATCCGACCGCCTCTCGACGCGTTCCCCATCCCCAGCCTCCTACCACCACCACCACCGTAAACGACGACAAAAAGAGATGGCCTTCCCACTTCGCCTCCCAGCCGACAAGCCCCTCCTCACCGTCACCCACCGTAAGTCACTGAATCGAAGCTAGAAAAAAAAAAAAAAGGCCCGCCCTCAAAGACTATGGAAAAACTCACATCCGCTTTTCTCCTTCAGCTACGCCCACTCTTTGGGTTATCGAGCTGGACAATGGCGACGACTCGCGCCTGACGTCGACGCTGCTCCGCTACGGCATGCGCCCAGCCCTCGACGCGGTCGAGGCGGACTGGCGTGCCCAGCGCGAGAAGCAGCTCGCGGCCAAGGACGCGGCCAAAGACCCGCAGGCGGGCGCGGGCGCGCTCGTGATCGTCGGAAAGCGGAGCCAGGACAAGTTCTTCTCGAACGGTGAGTGTCGTGTCCCATTGTTTAAAAATTTGCAGCCAGAATCCAGTGCGCTGACATGCGAACGATAAGGCTTTGACTACGCCAACTCGAGCAAGGACCCCGGCTTCGTCTTCAGTATGTTTGGGCAACTTTCTCAGGCCTGAACAGTTCCTCACTGCTATCGTCTTTGCCGCCTGTTAGACGAATTCAACCCCGTCATCGCTCGCCTGCTTACCTTCCCCAGTAAGTCCAATTTGAACGCATTTGTACGAACCAATCTCACTAAAACCGATGTCTGCTTCCCAGTCCCAACTGCGGCGGCGATTAACGGCCACTGCTTCGCGGCAGGCTTCATCACCTCACTCGCGTGCGACTATCGCGTCATGACCGACGGCGCGAAGCGTCGCGCCTGGATGTGCATGAACGAGGTAAGATCACGTCACACTGCCTACCACATGGTCATGTTTTTTAAAAAAAACACGCTCCTCCCTCCCAACCTAAACCAGATCGCATTCGGTGCCCCCTGGCCGTTCGCGTTCGCGCGCCTCCTCCGCGCCAAAGTCGGCGACGGCCGCATCCAGCGCAAGGTCGCGCTCGAGGGCCACCGCTTCACGCCGCCCGAGGCCCTCGCCGCCGGCCTCGTCGACGAGATCGTGCCGGGCGGGACGGAGGACGTGCTGAAGCGCGCGGCTGAGATCGCGACCAAACAGGCCCCGAACGCCAAGGCCGGCGTGTGGGGATTGATCAAGGTATGTGGGGAAACAACAATGGCTTTTTTTTTTTTTGCTTGTCAGAATAGAATGTACTGATTTTTCTTTCTTTCTGCTTTTGTAGAGGGACTTGTACCGTGACGTCGTGGAGGCGACCCAGACCGACTACCGTGCGGTGATGCCGTTCCAGGAGGATGCGCTGTTCAAGGCACGTCTCTAAAATAGCGTCAGCCTGACCTATATTAGGACTGAGGGAGAGTGGTGCTCTTGAGAGCGTGATGTGTTGGCGTTGAGCTTAGGAAGAAATGCACGGCCACAACAGTTCTGATGGTAGCTAAGTTGGTCTAAATGTTCCTACGGCTGTTTCGGGCAGGGTGCAGTTATGTCGGGTCCCAAGTGATTGTACAGAATAATGTCAAATGAAGTTTTTACTTGGCTGTTTCCTTGGAATGTTTCTCTTTCGCCCTGGCTTGGAGTTTGACTTGTTGTTATGGGCCTCGGGGAACAAGCTAGCAACGGACGCTCTCAGGACCAAGTGGATGTTGATTGGGTTGGGTCTTGCGATGGTACCTGGGTCTCTTAGGGGGTAACGGTGCTTTAAAAGCATCATCCCGTCTACGGTTACCCACTGGTTCCCTCCGGGCTTTCTCTCTCTCTTCTCGCTGCTGGTCGTTCCCGTTCTCAAGGCTGCGCCTTGGTTTCCTCTCTCTCTCTTTTTCTACTCCTCTCGTTAATCATTTCGTGGACTGTGTCTCACAAATTTGCCTGGTGCTCATTCTCTCTCTCCCCTGTGCTCAAAGTGCTTCTGTCGACAATGCAACTCGGACTCTCATTTTCTCTGCTCCTCGGAAACGTCCTCTTCGCACTCTCTGGAACTGCAGATGCTGCACCCATCAAGCGCAATGCGGGCTTGGTCAGCGTTCCGTTGACCCGGCTGCACAACGTCCGAAGTGACATCCCCGCTGAAGTTGTGCGTAGTCCACCGATGTGTTCCCTCTCCCTCTCAGGCAGCGTTTGTATTGACGTCCTGATCTCTCACAGCAACTCCAACAACACATGAACCGCGCCCACAAGCGCCACGCCCGCATGCTCAACCTCACCCCCCTCTCCGACTCTGAGCTCGCCCGGCGCGTACATACGCGGGCCCTCCCTCCTCACTCCTCATTCGACAAGCGCTACAACCGAATCGGCACAGACGTCTCGGGCGCGAAGAACGAGAAGTGGACCCTGCTGAACGACGCGGAGGTCGAGAAGGCTGACCAAAAGAACGGGGTGAAGGTGAACTCGGCGGCCGCGTCGGACAACTCGGGCGGTTTCCAGGTCGAGGCGCTCTCGGCTCAGCAGGCGGGGAGCCTGACCAAGGCGAAGACGCCGACGACTGCCGACGCGCTGGGATTAGATATCGAGTAAGCTTTTTTGAGCGATAAGATAAAGGGGGGGGGAATGTATGACTGAATAACTTTTTTTTTTCATAGAGCGAACGACATTGGCTATATTGGCACAGCACAGATCGGGACACCGGCGCGAAACTTTCGGTTCTTAATGGACAGCGGCTCAGCCGATCTCTGGGTTGGCTCGGAGAACTGCACGAATTCGGACAACGGAGGTGACTGCGTGAGTGATCATAGTCTTTTATTAGACTACATCTATACTTAGCTCAATTGAATCCTTGCCACGTTAGGGCACATCCCACACCTTCCTTGGTCCCGCTTCTTCCTCCTCCTTCATCGACAGCGGCGACGCCTTCTCCGTCACCTACGGCGCAGGGTCCGTCTCAGGCACCAAAGTCGCCGACACCGTCTCTGTTGCGGGACTCACGCTCCCGAACCACGTCTTCGGCGTCGCCACCCAGGAATCCAACGAGTTCGCCGACAACGGAAAGCCCTTTGATGGCATCATGGGCCTCGCCCAGTCAGGCCTCTCCCGACAGCAGGTGCAGACCGTGCCGGAAGCGCTCGCCTCCGCGGGCCTCATCAGCGCGCCCATCGTCTCCTACCGCCTCTCCCGCCTCGTCGACGGCAAGAACAACGGGCAGGCCACGTTCGGCGGCGTCGACCCGGCCACCGTCGCCGCCGGCACGACCGTCACGCTCAACAACGTCGCGACGAACGGCTTCTGGGAGGCGCCCATGACCGTCTCCGTCGGCGGGGCGGACATCGGGCTCGGAGCGCGCTCGGCCATCCTCGACACCGGCACCACGCTCATCGTCGCCCCCGAGGCGGACGCCACCGCCGTGCACGTCGCCATCCCCGGAGCGAAGTCGGACGGCAAGGGCGGGTTCGTCATCCCGTGCACGACCACCACCCAGGTCGCGCTCACGTTCGGTGGGAAAGTGTTCAACATCAACTCGCAGGACTTGATCTTCGCGCCCGTGGACCAGAACAACCTCCAGGGAGACTGCATCTCGGGCATCACGTCTGGCTCCATTGGTGGCGACACGCAGTGGCTCGTGGGTGACGTGTTCCTCAAGAACGCGATATTCACCACGGACGTGTCGACGAACACGATCCAGCTGGCTAAGCCTGCGTAAGGTAGACGAGAGAGCCTGTGGCGTGTCATTTCCCATTTTGTGCTTCTTTTTCCCCCTTGCAAATTTAATTCTGTGAAACACGACATTCCGTGACTGAGATCGCACTACAGAGAGCGAATAGTGGTCACAAAGGCAAGGTCGTTTTCGTCAAACCAAATCACAAGCCTCTGCCGCAGCAGGGCTTAACTTGCGCATCCGATACGGTCAAGTGCCAATCAGGCGACATCAAGTGAGACCTACATACAAAAGAAGCTATCTGTATCACAACGATAGTCACTCACATTCGAACTCTACGCCACTGTCACTACGTTGCTCACTACAGGAATACAACGGTATTCCCGCGAGCATATGCCGAACCGTTGTGCTAAAAATGTATCCAAGATAACGCTGGGAACATAAAGCCTGGCAACAATACGCTTAGTTTGTCGTATCATTGGTTTGTACACAAAGTTCGAGTTGTGGTATTTGTACTAGCCATGACAAGTACGTCTCATCTTAGTCAACCACGAGCTTTTCACTAAGTTGAAAATAACCCAGGTCACCATAATCATTTCCACGTTGTTGAGAAAGACGCGTCTCCCTACGCGCTGAAGGAGGGGACGCTGGCTCCGCTCCCTGGGATGGCAGAACACTGCGACATAGGCACCGCCTTCGATGCCGCGCAGAACTTGCCCCGTGAGCCCATATCCGCGCCCGAAGACGCGTCCACTAGGGCGCCAGAGGCGCACCCCCACGAACACCACGAGAACGCTCTGGAACACCTGATTCACGGTACGAGAAGCTTTGGCGCCACTCCTCCTCACTATCGAAACACCTGAGACGGAAGCTGACGAACGGATCAGCGATAGTCGACGGAGTCACGGGACACCACCATCCGCACCATGCCACCGAGGAAGGGCACAATCAGGTAAGAAGCGCAGTCGAGCGGGACTGAATGAACAAACATTCAAACAGTCTGTTACCAGACGCCGGACGGGAGTCAAGCCGGTCATAAGGAGGAGCATAAACCCAAGCCAGAGATCGGCACCCCACTCCAAACCGAGATCATGCGGGCCTTGTGAACCTTTCGTTTGCAACACGATCAATGTGTGAAGGCGGGGGGATGTTTGAGTGCTTTAGCTTTCATCAATAATAGTTGCGGTGCTCCGATGGTTCCAAATTGGTATCGAGATTGGCTTGCTATCGCATAGGCAAGGGTATTTTTGGCAAGCCAATTCCAGGCTCTGCCGCAGCAGGTTTTGACTTTCGCAGCTACTTACCATGGCTACCAATAAGACGAAATCAAGTGGCAACTGCGTATAAAGGAGCTATCTACGTTACAGCAATGGCCATTCACATTCAGAGGCCCACGCCACTATCACGACGTTTCTCACTGCAGGAACCTAATGGTGTTCTCATGACCATATGGCAAGTCGTTGTACTAAAAATAAACACAAGATAACAGTTGAAACATAAAGAGATGGATAGCACGTCTGACTTTTCGTGCCATAGGTTTTGCACGCCATTGGAGTTTGAACTACAACAACATATTTGCTAGCGATGTCGAGTATGTGTTGTCTTCTCTACCCATGAACTTTCACCAAGCTGAAAACAATCCAGATCATCATCATTTTCATATTATCGAGAAAGACACGTCTCCCTACGCGCAGAAGGAGGGTACATTGGCTCCACTCCCCGGAATGGCAGAGCACTGCAACCTGGCTGCAAGTAACCTTGCTGCAAAGCCCCTCCCTGAAGAGCCGATATACACTCCCGAAGACGCGACCACTCAGACGACGGAGTCACACCCTCACGAGTACCACGAGAATGCTCTAGAGCGCATGGTCCACAGTAAGAGAAGCTTTGGCGCCACTGTTGGTAGAATGCCGTAACAGACGTTAATGAACGGATCAGCTGTAGTTAACAGAGTCACGGGACACCACCATCCGCACCACGCCGAAGAAGTGCATAGCCAGGTAAGGGGCAGAATTAATTCGAGCTCGGTCGGCTCTTGTTCAAACGATCTATCATCAGACGCCAGACCGAAGCCAAGCCCCCGATCGTGAGGAGCACAAGACGGAGCCGGAGAATGGCACTCCATTCCAAGCTTCCATGCGTGCCTTGTAAGCCTTTTGCGCTTGCGACATAATTGAGGTTCAAAGGGAGAAATAGTGTTTGGGTATTTTGGCTTTCGTCAACTTTAGTATTCCCAATCTTCGTTCCCAAGTTGATACCCTGAGCGGGATTGATGTCCTTAGCCTGGCGGGAGCTGTCGACAAGTTTCTCGTTAAATTTTTTGACAGTATATCTAGGTTTAGAAACGCCTGTTCTTGTATTTAAGCTGAGGATTATCCAATAAGATGGCATGTACACAAATCACAGTCATTAGTCATGAAGAAGATTCCAGTGCGAATTCTGATCGATATCGACTGTGATCTTTTAACTTTTAGACCTTGCAGCGGGACGGGATCGCTGAACCGAAACGGGACAGCACAGCCATGATAAGCCAAAAACGTCAATCAGCACTTGTGCGGATAGGGTCCACGTAACCAACAATAACGTTCAAGGGTAGGATTGTACAACGAGAGACTACTGGTACTTAAACATATACGTGCACCGCAGATATTTATATTGAAAAAATCAATCTGCATGTTCCGAACTTGTGACGGAGCCGGCAACTTGATCTTGTCGAACCAGCGCCTCAGCGTGAGCAGACTGGGACTTGATCACACACGGAAACTGTTTGGCATGCCTAAGTGAAGTTCATCAGTGTGTTTACTATGATATCAGGAAAAACTCGACTGACGTTACTAATCCACCCACAAACTCAACCTCGGGAACAATATTCTGTCCTTTTTCATCGCATGCCTGTGAGATGTCAAGTGTAGCAAGAGCCGTAGCACAAGCTAAGAACACGTTGTCGTCCGCAAACAGTCTACCTATGATGAAAGTTGAACGTAATAAAGGTAAGATAGCAGCAGGGATTTCTAATATGTCGGCTTTTGAACATTCTCACCTGGACATTTTCGTCTTCCAAACCCAAAAACAAACGTATCCGGATCGAGCTCAGGGTTATCACCCATAAAGCGTTCAGGATTGAAGACTTCAGGCTTGCTATATATACGTGGATCTCTTGCCATAAACCTTTGAATACGTATGACCAATTACGATAGTTGAATATATAGAAGAAACTAACACCGCACCAGATATTAGGAATAATGATAGCGTTCTTGGGCACAAAGAAGTCATCAAACACATCATCTTCTGTGACCCGATGCGGTACACCCAACGGTCCAACCGAGCCAAACCGGAGAACCTCCTTGATTATTGCGTTCGTATACGGCAAATGCTGGCGATCCGAGGTGCTGGGAAGCCGATCTTGGCCGATTACAGAGGCTATTTCTGCTTTTCCACGTGCCTGGACTTCAGGGAAAAGCGTCATAAAAAGGAAAAAGCTATATATAGCTGATGGAGTCTTTCATGTCATTAGGAAAAGCAAGCCATAGCAACAAGTGCTTGACTGTACAACGTACGGTGTCTGAAGCCCCGCTAAACAACCCTACCGCTGTCCATTTGATGTCATGTTCTTCTTCCAGCGTCAGTGAGTGGCTTTCTAAGCTATCGCTAACGAAGGACTGATGTAAAACACCAGTGGTCTAGAAAACCTGATTGGCGAGATCTATACTCCGAAGATCTATGGATGATACTCACTCTCTGATCTTTTACAAACTCGTACGGTTTTTCAACAAATTCAATAAGTGCACGGCGTAGAGGGATTGCGTCTTGCATGAAGCCGGTTCCCGGAAACCAGCACGGTAATTTGGCCACTAAGGAAATTCTACTTTAGCACCAGCATAATTTCTATTAAAAAAAAGTGAAAACCCACGCCAGGGCATGTGATCAACAAGATAACCGCCATGGGTTTCGACAGAGGTTACTTTCATGGCAAGCTCAGCGATTTCTAAAAATTTGTCGTGCTCGTCTTCGACGTGATAGCCGTAAGTTAAATCAAGAATATTTGTAACAACATATCTGTTCAAAGTTATATGAGCGCAAGATATCGTTTGTAACGAAATCTTCAAGGAGGGACCTACGTGCGAACATGCCGTTCTAAGGACTCCGGCCCTGGGTCATTCAATATCATTCGAATAAACTCTCGCGTTTTTGCCTGAGTCATACGCGCAAACCTCTGCGTTAGGGCCTTGGTGCCCAGCGTTTGTTTGAACAACCGATGGCTAGCCTTCAACCGAGGGCCATCATTTAACAGCGTGAGCACGTGCTTCCACCCAACCATCTCACCTACAAAGAATGCTGGAGGGCGATCTGAGTAGTTTGCGCGCTGGAGCATAGATGTAGCCTTTTCAACGGAGTTGACTATGATCATGTGTGTTCCCATAACGTTCACGTGAACCAAGTCCCCTACGGACGAGCCTCTGTAAGATATCTCATGCTGTTGAAGCTTAAGCAAGTCACGGCTCACCGTATGTTGCACTCCATGACGTGAAGGTCAGCCAGCTCTTCGACCCAGGACAATCAAGAAGGTTGCCGATGAGAGGTAGACCGGATGGACCAGGCGGGAATGGGCGTCGATTTTTTGTAGTGGCAAAGCGCTTCAAAATATAGAGCGAGATCACAAAAAATAAAAAATTGAGCGACGGAAGTAACTTGCTCCAGGAGTGCGAGTGAAAAAGCTCTTGAGAGAGTTTGTTAATCATCGTGGTTGAGTATTCGACGATAAAGCGCCCGGATGCACTGATGCGAGTAGTACTTATTTACCATTGAAATAAATTAGTACAGGTACGTAGCTTGCCTGATTGATTTCATTAAACTATATTGGGGCTTGATGATATACACTCCACAGAACTCCAATTTACGCAAGACTAGTGTCTAAGCATCTCCCGTGTAGCATGTTGAAGGCTGTTTAGGTTCTGGAGAAACAATTCAGCCAACGTTTGAGTGCTTTGGCCTTGACCCACAGGGGCCGCGATCGCTTCAACTCCAACTCCACCGAGATTAATTTTGTTGCATTTCAAGGTCGGATTTGATGAGCATCCAAATTTTAGCGGTATTTGTTGTGCGGCCGGCCGCATCTGGTACGCATTGGAAGAGTGCCAAAGAGCATGTCGGGTCATATTGGCGAGTAGATGGTAGAAAGAAGCGAGAGAGTCAAGCCGGCGGCGGGAGTGAGAGATTGAGAGAAATTTCAATGCAGCATCTCCACCGAGACTGGTGCTCGTGCAATGGACGGATGAATGCGGCGCTCTTGGGGTTGGCGCTCAAAGCTCGAGTTCCCGCTGGGTTGCCTAGACGCTCTTCGCTCATTATGAGTGTATCACATATGCCCATACTTATACAGGCGGTTTCTTCAACTGTTTTGTTTACTCTTCAACATTGAGTCATACTTATGGAAGATGGCTAATCTACTCGCCGGTATATCGCCACCCCTTACTAACACTCAGGAACACCGATAGTTCGCGCTACTCGTCCGTCCTTCACATCTCCCCGGCTTAGCTTCTTCGTGAGCCCACCGCTTTGTTCCCTTCTGTTGCTTCATATCCTGGTACACGTACCAAGCGTTGGAACGTGTCTTATTCCTTGAGCCATCTCCCTTGAGGCTTTTCTTGTCATCTTGCTGTAGTCTCGACTCTCAGGTGAGGCCTGAGACGTTGAAGGGTTTGTTCTCACAGGCACGCTGCTAACTCGCGCGGCTGCGTGCTTGGGGCGAGCAGAATAGCGGTTCACACGGGCGGTCAGTGGGAAGTGGGGTTAACAATTTCTTCCCCTAACTACGACAGAGTATGCTACGATAAAAGGGAAAACATGAGAAAACGTCCGAGGGATACAGTGCGCGAGACAAAGAGAGAAAACTTATCCCGCCGCGTGAATGCGAGTTGATTCAGTTGAACTTCGTGGTGCGCGCGATGGCCGACGCGGCAGAAGCGGTAGGGCGCAGGGTGTCGGGCAGCGGCCATGCGGCTGCTCGATCGTATGCGTCCGCGGAAGCAAAGTAACGAAGAAGAGGTGAGGACGCGGGCGCCTATCCGGAGAGTGCGGGATTCGGGCTCGTGCGGGCGGGCACCGATCCCGGAGCTTACATTGCCCGCCTCACCCACGACTCCCACACTACAAGCGTCCCAGCCGAGTTTTGTTCTCGCTTCTACCATTGCTGTCTGCTGGTTACTGTATAAATTTAATTGTTTTGATGAATAGCCCCTCACAAGTTGAAGACCAAGCGCAGCGAGTCACTTCACTTTGGCGATTACGTTCGCGGATAATGACCCAAGTCTGTAAGTTGCCTTTGTGAGTACACTCCTTCCCTTAACCACTACCACCGATACTACTATTGTTGCTGTTGCTACCGATGCTTAATCATAGTGGTCAGCCATGATAAGAGCTCCTCGAAAGCTCCTCTCAGATGAAAGCTTGGAAATCACTTAGTGTAGCGTTTGCTTATAGCAAGGATTCCATACACATAGAACAATAAAAGACAAATCAACTGCTTTCTGTTATAGATTGCGCATTGTACAAATCGTCATAAGCGAGCTATATTTGTGGTTTGTGCTTGAGGATAACACTTATGAAGTATCCGCGACGACTGAATATCAAGTGAACGGGTGGTGGATTTAACTCTGTCGAACCAGCGCCTCAGTGAGAGCAGACTGAGGCTTGATAACGCATGGAAACTGTTTAGGATGACTAGCAATACCCCATCAGCAGGCTTTTGTCAGACCAGAAGCGGGGTGACTGACGTTATAAATCCCCCCACATAGTCAGCGTTAGGGACAATCTCCTGTCCTTTCACATCGCATGCCCGTAAGATATCGAGAGTGGCAAGAACTGTAGCGCAGGCTAGGAACATGTTGTCATCCACAAAAGCTTTACCTGTGTTAATATTCATCGTGTTCATGGTGAGACGCTGATATAGACTAGTACGAGTTCCTTATCATAGCGCTCTCACCTAGGCATCTTCGCTTTCCAAATCCAAAGACGAACGCAGCCGGATCGAGCTCAGGGTCATCGCCCATAAAGCGCTCAGGATTGAAGGCTTCAGGTTCGGTATAAGTGCGTGGATCTCGTGCCATGAGCCTTTAAATATATTAGATCAATCATGATAGTTGAATATACAGAAGCAATCAACGTCGCACCAAACATTAGGAAGAACGATGGTATCCCGTGGTATTGAGAATTCTTCGAACACGTCATCTTGGGCGACTCGATGTGGTATAGCCAGTGGCGCAACTGTGCCAAGGCGAAAGACTTCTTTGATTATTGCATTCGTATAAGGTAGATGCGGACGATCCGACAGCATGGGAAGTCGATCGCGGCCAATCACAGAGGCAACTTCTGATTTCCCCCGTGCTTGGACTTCCGGGAAAATTGTCATGAAAAGGAAAAAGCTGTATATAGATGATGGCGTCTTTCATGTAGCTGACATTAGCAGATGCAGGATATAGTGGCAGAAAATTAATTTTAATCCATACCGTGTCTGAGCCCCCCGCAAACGAACTTGCAGCTGCCTACTTGATATCGTGCTCTTCTTCGGGCATTAGTGAGCGACTTTTCAAGCTGTTGCTAACAAAAGAGTTGCGCGCAACTCCTGTGGCCTGAAAATCCCAAGTTAGATTATTTATATTCCCAGGAGAATCCAGTTCAGATAGTACCCACTATCTGATCTTTCACAAACTCATACGGTTTTTCAACAAAGTCAAAAAGTGCGTGGCGAAGAGGAAC
>JAZHGK010005690.1:0-80081 GCA_037855215.1 Waitea zeae
TAGCTGCACGTTCGTTCGACTCCCTCCCCTTGGCCAGACCTCGTCATAGGCTGGGACCAAGGTGCGTGGCCGGACGACCGGACTCCGGATACCGGTCCACAAATAGAATAGCACAAGGCAATCGAGAAGCTGCGGAGAAGCCCCGATCCCCCACAACGTCTCGTCTTCTCACACCTTCAAGGACGATCGTTTCCTGTTGGCTTCTTCTCAGCGTATACCATCCGCCTGCTCGACCGAGTGTTCTACCAACGTCCGATTACATCTGGCCTTGTCGTGGGACCTGGAAATGACCTCAAATGACGAATTGCCGGCCTTATTCGCTCAAACATCGGCGTCAAACTTGGAGCCTGGTCAGGTTCTGGCTGCCCTTGAAACAGCGGCCGAACGAAGCCGGCGCGTAGGGCTGCTATTGGCCAGCGGTCGTGAAGGGCACAACGCTGAGCGGAGGATGCGATTCGTTGCTCAAAGGCCAAGGTGGGTTTGACAGCGAAGCGCTCGCGGGAAGCGGCCTCTCATAGGTCGATAACACTGACAACCTTTGGGGGGACAGGCACTCTCTCCTTCTTGGGACCAGTGCGGAAGCCGCGGTCCCGCCGGTTGAAGGATTGAAGGCCTCGCTTGTGTTGTACTTTATCAGTTTTATGTTGTGACAAGTGAAAATAAGTACGCGCGCGTGGGGCGAAGGGTTGCGTCCGACCCTCTCGTCCCTCCCCCCCCCACTCTCCTTTCCCCGCTTCGCCGCCAGCACCAGAACCGCCTGTCGTCGGGGCACACATTCGTTTATCTCTCGTAAGTCCATCGTCTTGTCACAGGGTTTCTCTGAGGTACGTTTCTGATAAGAGCCAAAGTTTTTACAGACCAACATCTACTATACTGGCTGGCCATTGCCGTTGAAAGTCAACATGCATCGCTTCGACCACGGCCATTCCTACAGCATGGAAGAACACACACTCTCTTTTCGCCCTCCCCACTCCTCCAACCCAGAACCGCGTCGGAGGCGCTACGGCGCCGTGCTCGACCTCGATCTCGCGCTGGAACTCTCGCCTCCACGACCCAACAGGAGAACGTGTCCCTCCCTCTCTCTCTCCTCGAGCGCCAGCCTGAGCCCCGGGAGCCTCTATGCCAGCCTAAGCACCGACGGGTCCGACTCGGCGCTCTCCAGCCCAGTCGACGAACGGCCGGTGTCCTTTTCCGACTTTCCGCTCCCTCCCTCCTTGGACCTGACGATCGCAGGCAACACGACGCTCGACGATCTGCGGGCCCAGGGCGCGTTTTGGCGCCAGTTTGGGGAAGAGCAGACGGGGATGGCTTGCAGAGAAAGCTTGAAGGGGGCTAGGTATGGTTCCTTGCTCGAGGCGCTGGCCAAAGAGCGTTTCGAGCCTCCTACCCCGTCATTCGACTTTTCCTGGGAGGCGGAAGACATGAGCGACACCTCGTCGGACTTGCATCCGAGGCAGGTCTCGGTAGCGTCTGCTGCCAGCTTTGTCGAGTTCGCCGCCCCCGCATTGGGTGATCCTTGTCAGCTTCCCGTGATTGTCGAACCCCAATCGTCAGATTGTCAGCCCCGCCCCCTTTCGCGCTCTCGGATGGACCCGCCTTCCGTACAGCCGGATGCTCAAGGATTCTTAGCCATTCCTCCCAATGACGAAACCTCACGCTTCAGCGTAGCCAGTCTGAATGGAGCGCTGCCTCCGGAACCATCCCTCTACTCTCCAACGAAGCGAGATCTTCGCCCCCGGCAAATGAAACCTACTGAGTCTCCCGGAGCATCTAATTCAAGGCTCGCACCGATCAAGTCCATCCCGGACTTCAAGAGTAAGATGAAGCGGCTTCGCCACAAGACGAGCCGTGCTTTTGGCAGCATGAGCGGCAGTTGGCACAGCACCTCCCATCTCGACCCGGGGCCGTCGATGCTTCCGCCTTCTGCAGCCCGCAAAGCCCCCACGCGCGCTGCGGACAGAGTGAATGGCAGGAAAGGCTCGCTCTCTGTGGGAATCCCGCCTGCGCCACTGACGTCGACCATCTCCCCTCCGCTGGGCATCCCGCTCGGCGCTCGCGGCGATTCGAGCTTCCTGGAGATGGCGTCCGCCCTCGACCGACTCGAGGTCAGCATCTCTCTCCTGGACGAGTGCGGCTCGCCCGACCGTTCCCCGCTAGGGGCACCGCCTAGTCGCTCGGCTCTCAAACCTGCCGCGATGTCACCGTACGTACTGAGCGAACAGTGGCCATCACGATCGTCGCCTCGGCCGGCCACTTCAACGTATCCGAGACGGGATATGTCGTCCGCAGTAGTGCCGCCCCTCCAAGCGAGCGACGTTCGACGCCAATGTCAAACGCGTCCGCCTGTCCGGACCGATTGCGAATCGGACTGCAGCCTTACCTATCCTCGTCCCATGTCCCGAGCAGCCGAGCGTGGTTCTGCCACCCAACCGGCTATCGTACAACCGGATGTGGCTCCACGGGAAGCAACCCGCCATCTTCACGTCTTCAAACGCGCGGCACGCCGTGCGGGAATCGTTGGGCGATGGAACAGCCGCTCTCATCCGGACAGAATCTGATTTGTGCCGCTTTCTGGACCCTTGTTCTTTTTGATGCATTTGGACGCTTTGCCGCTTTTTTTTTCTGTTATCTTTATTTCAATTTGTTCGATTTGTTTCTTTTTTTTTTTTGGTTTTGCTCACCAGGCCATGCCTGCTCTCACTCTCGCTTTATTACTCCAGCCTAATACTTCGCACTTGATGTACATACAACTGCCGATTGTCCGGTCGCACGCTCTCTTTTTTTGCTCGCATTGATCTACATGATCGAAGGACACATTCATTTGCTCCGTTCATAAATACAGACCGTGGGATTAGAACGCCAGACAGATAATTCATGTAAAAAGGCAGCTGACATCCAGCAGGGCGCGCACTTGCTACTAATTCTTGCGCGCAAGATCTGTTGACAAACCGAAGGTCCATGGCACGTAAACTCTGCATTCTTGTGTCTCAGTCGAGCTGCGAAAGGTCGGTTCTTGCATCGAGCTCTTTAACCTTCGCAAGTTCGCATTCTGCGATAGATTCTCGCGTACGAGAACACGCGCTCATCTGTCATATGAATGGGATCGGGTGACCCCAGGCGGCTGCTGATGAGGACGCGATAGGATCGAGCTTGGAAATTGTGGCTACGGCACTAAGCGAGTTCAGCGTACGTATTTGTTCGTTCGAACGAGAGTCGCTGTCTGACGTATGTAGTAGATAAGACCGACAATGATTTGTGATCCAGAGACTTCGGAAGTGACGTTCTTTTTACTGAATGAGAGGGCTGATCTTACGTAGCGTGACTATTAACGTGCCTGGGTGTTGGAAATTGGTCACGAAGCTCGAATTTTATTGGGGGCTGGGCTTCTGCGACACTCGGCGCCTGCCCTCTCACTGGGCTCCGCCAGGCTGCCGATCCGTGTGTTTTGCACTGGAATTATTATTATTTGGTGACAAGTGGGCCGCAAGCTATGGCAGTATCATTGAGCCATCCTATGTGTAACATTTATATACTTGCAGCCATCGCCTGTCTCAAACCGCCATTCCCCTCACCTCCCCCTATCCTCGAATTTCAATCCGCTCACACCTTGAGCCTCTGAGAGTGCTAGCCCGTCATGCAGCGCCGTGTTGAAACGACCACGACCCCCTCGCGGCAGTACCGCATCTACCCTGCGCACTACCAGAAGCTGCCCGACACGCCCTACACGAACGTGTTCACCTCCACCTTTCCACCCGCAGGCAAGGACCCGCACTCGCCCAGTACCCCCGCCTTCATCGACTCCCGCACCGGCACGAAGATCCTCCGGGGGGACGTCCGCCGCCTCGCCCTCGAGCTCTCCTTCGGGCTCACCCAAGTCCTTCCCCGCGTCGTCAAGGATGGCTGGGACGGCAGGCTCACCAAGGGCGACACCGTCCTCCTCTTCAGCACCAACACGCTCGCGTTCCCCCTCGCGCTCTACTCCATCATCGCCGCCGGCATGACCGTCTCCCCCGCGAACTCGGCCTACACCCCCCAAGAGCTCCTCCACCAGTTCCGGGACTCGTGCTCGAAGGCGATCCTCGCCCACCCTGCGCTCGTGCCCATAGCCTTGAAAACCCTGGTCTTGCACGGATTTAGTGAGAGCCAAGCCCGTGCGCGCGTAATCGTGTGCGACCTGCATGGTTTAGGCGGTCCGCTCCCACAAGGTCTTGAGAAGCAGCTCGTGCGGATGGAAGAACTGATGGGACAGGGTGCGCTGGCCGAGGAAGTTCGATTCGACGGACCCGACGCAGATACCACGGCGTTCCTCTGCTACTCCTCAGGAACCACGAGTAAACCCAAGGGCGTCATGGTTCGTCATTCCAAGCGCACAGATGTCGCTCCAGTGATCACTTTTGGCTCACACGTCGGTTTGCTTTTCTCAGACCTCACACAAGAACCTTGGTTCGTGTGTGAGGATGCTCCAGATGATGGGCGAGGACCTTTTGACACCCCGCGAGGTCGCCATGGGCGTCGTCCCCTTCTTCCACATCTTGGGCCTCACCGGCGTCGTCTTCAACACGGCCACAGCGGGGGGCACAATCGTCGTCATGGAGCGTTTCGATCCCGTCGCTTTCGTGCAGGCCATTGAAAAGTACAGAGTCACTTCTGCAGTCATCGTGCCCCCAATTGTACTTGCTCTTGCACGCCACCCGGGTAAGTGGGTCAACCGCTCGACCGTGTACACCACGGCGGCTGCTTCTTTGTTTTGCTTCTTTCTTTCTAATCTGCTTTTTTTGTGTGTGCGTCTTCAGTGGTCGAGAAGCACGATGTGAGTAGCCTCAGCATGATCCTGTCGGCCGCCGCACCATTGGGAGAGCCGTTGGCACGCGAATTCCATGAGCGGATGCGTAAACGTGGAGCGAACGTCGCCGTCCTCCAAGGTTTGATTAGTTTTTTTTTCTCGCTTGTTCCCAATAACGGCGTCGCACTTACGCCACATCACTTTACTCTAGGCTATGGTCTCACGGAGACTTCTCCCTGCGTCTTTATGGTGCCGCGGAGCACCTTCCACCTCAAGTACGGCAGCACTGGCGTGCTCCTCTCTTCTCTCGAGGTGCGGCTCGTCGCAGACGATGGTGCCGACGCGCCGTACAACGGCCCGGGAGAAATATGGGTGAGGGGGCCGAACGTCATGAACGTGGGTAACTGAAATGTGAAACGTTCCCTCCCGGTTTTTGACCTCCCTCCCTTCTTTTTCCAGGGATACCTGAACAACGAAGTAGCTACTCGAGAATCTATCACGGAAGATGGGTGGTTCAAGACTGGCGATGTTGCTACTCGAGATGACGACGGTTACTACACCATCGTCGACAGGAAAAAGGAGCTGATCAAGTACAAGGTGCGTTTCCCGCTCTGACCTTACTTTTGATTTTGGAGACTGAGGTAAACCTCTCATTTTAGGGCTTCCAAGGTATACAAATCTGCAACCTCTGCAGCATATTTCCACTGACTTTGGGACCGCAGTACCGCCAGCCGAGCTCGAGAGCGTGCTTCTACAGCACCCAGATGTTGCCGACGCGGCAGTGATTGGGGTGGAAGATAAGGCTGAAGCGACCGAGCTCCCGCGGTACGCGTTATCGCTTCGCAACACTATCCCATTTTGACGCTTATTGACAAAAATGACGATGATCTAGGGCGTACATCGTAGCAGCCAACCCCGCTTCTCTGAAGGACGACGCCGCTCGCAAAGCGCTCGCTCAAGCAGTGCAGTCTTGGATCCGTACACGTGTGGCCAAGCACAAATACCTGCGTGGTGGCTGCGTCGTAGTTGACGCTATCCCGAAGAGGTATAGTGTTTCTCTGAGCCCCTCTACGAAGGATTGTTGCTCATACGTCCTTTTTTTTTTGCAGCGCGGCAGGGAAAATCCTCCGAAAGGAGCTTCGGATCCTCGCCGCGGAAGAAATGAAGGCCACCCAACCAACTAAGGCGAGGTTGTGAGGCACAGAGGAACGAACTACTGAAGATTTATAACGACACAATTTGCATGAATAATTTACATGCTATAGTAACGATTGACGAAAACCCAAAGCTTTATGCTGTCCGTGTAGTCTATATGTCCGATAAGTATTAGTTATTTCAGAGAAGCATGGTCATGGCAAACAGGGCAAAGAACGAAATCGGCCAGGTTGGGGACTGATGATATGTGCCAGCATTGACAACAGAGCCTGTAAGATTAGATGGGGCAGTGCCGGCCCACAGCTTGAAGTTCCGATAATACGTGTGCGTTTCGACGGGGGTTGCCCACGAATCATCATCTCCTAAGGAAAGAAAAAAGTCAGCTTCGGCGTTGTTTAAACGGCTAGTGTTCATACCTCCGAAGAAAGTCCTGAGAATAAGTGTGAGGTCATTCTCATCTAAAGTGTGATTATAGTATGTTACTTACGAAAAGTAAAGTCCGCCAATGTTGATGTCCTTGGTCGCTCGGATTTGGAGACCTTCTTTCTCTAAAGCCTTGATACCGTTGAAGCTAAAACTTTGTAAGAACTTTGCAAGCCTGGGTGGATCAATTGGCCTTACTATAGGGAAATGGCGCCATTTGCAACGTTCACAGGATTGTTGAGTCGAACGACCATGGTGATCAATTTCCAATCACCCAAGCCGAAGGCGAAGCTGAAAGAACCCCTACCAATGCTCGTGCCGAAATCGTTGTTACAGTCGATATCGCTATCTCGGCAAATCCCGTTCTTGGTAGGAATGTAGGCGTAAACTACAGAGAAAACCTTGCCATCAATACCCTCAGGATGATGGGAAAGTGTGCGCAGTACCTTCACCAGCTCCTCCTCTGCGCCACATGAGGCGTGCGCTGAAGCACTGGTCTTCTTTCGTTGGCTGGTTACCGCCACTGCACTCAGTAGCCAACGGACCGCCGCGCAGTCCGGGCAACTTCCCACCCAGCACCCAGTCAAAGTTGGTGTCGAACGCGATCTCATAGGACAGCACGGCAGTGAGGAAAGGATCCCCGGTCGCGTTCCACATGGAGTAGAACTGCGCGCCGCCGGTGTTGTGGGAGTACGAGCCCTGGGGGTACGTCACTCGCAGGACCGGGTCCGACGGATTGGAGGCGGAGATGGTCGAGTTGGGGAAGGGATCGGCGACGAAGGCGAGGTCGTTGCCGCCGTTTTGGACCCTCCCACGGTTGAGTCCCCAATTCGAGACGAGGAATGCCTGCGTGTCCGCACTCCCGAGTGTTGCGGTTGGGAACGGGAGAGCGGTACTCGTGCTGAGGGAGTACGCCGAAGCCAGGGATGCTCCAGGATCGTCAGTTGCTGCACGCACGCCATCCAGAGCGGCAATGGTGGAGAAGAGAACAGCAAGGAGTCGACGGGAGTTTGGGAGAGACATGTTTGGGAGAGAGCGGGTGAGTGTGTGTGAGTGCTATTTGAAGGCGATGTGCTCAGTCCACGATTCGATACCTCGCGCGGCGGTGCCAGAGTGACGCAAATACCAAGAGAACTGTGGTGGGTTCCCTTATGAGTTTTTCCACCTATGAGGGGGTCGAGTGGGTTCTATAAGCCTGCGCATGGTGGGAAAATAGGGACCGCTGAGCCGATTATAGCACCGAAGAGACAATTATAGCACTGCTGGGCCGTAGTCACAATCCAGCCTTTGCGGTTGTCGAAGGCCGCGGCTGACCCGCCCGAGAGTTCAAGTCGGCGCCTGTCACCCTCACTGGGTCAGCCAAGATGAGCGCCTAGTACTCGTCGCCTTCTCGGCGTGACCCAAGGCTTTCGCACCGCCGTGACCGTGCTTTCGCAATTTCCGCAAACAATGTCCGAATCCACTCGCGCCTCCGACAGGCTGGACGTAGAAGACGACGAGGCTCGCGAGGCTCGCATCGGTGCGTGATGCTGCGGACTCATTTCTTCATTGCACTCGTTCTCAATTCATTCAGGAAGTTTGCTGCAGCGCCTAAACGGGCCATCCCACATCTCCCACAGTTCTGCGGCTCTAGAAGGCCCAACGTTCGACTTTGGAGACAGAACCACATTCCCTGTTGGTCCTCCGACAGAACGTACGCCCCCGCTTTGCTAAATTTAGTTCATCTTCTTACATCTCGCTTAGTGCTCGCTCGCGTACAGGCCTTCCTCCCTGAACTACAGGCGTCTAATGAAGAGCTAGCCGGTCGTGCAAGAGCTGACCCGTCGAGTGTGGACATTGAGAACATTGACCCAAACCAGGAAAGCTACATTCAGATGGTGCGCGAAAATCCTCTCTGGAAATACATTTAGTCGACACAACCTAACGTATATGCAGAACCTCGGCCTTGGTGTCTTTGAAGATCGGTCTATGGGCAATACACGCAGAGACGAAGGCGAAGAAGACTCGGACAGCAGCGATTCGGATGGGTCTGAATCCTCTTCCGGCTCTTCGGACTCGGCTGGCTCGGGGGATGACTCTGAAGACGATTCGGATGAGATGGAAATCATCACGTCAGCGGTCCTGTCACGTCCAATCAGGCCGTTGCCCAAGCGAAGGGCCAAACCCGACATCGTCGTCCTATCTGAGCACGATGCTTCAGCCGAGTCGGGCAGTTCTGCACCCGCGTAAACGCCTCATCATGTATTCGCAGACTTTCGTCTTCATGCCAAGTAAGATCGATAGCCATAACTACGAGGTTGTTGTTGACGATTCCTCGATCACTTTACAGCAATCGATGTCTGGTGCGGCCTTGTCGGCTTCAAACTCCTCGATTGTTTCCAGCATCTTTGTTTTCAACAAGGTCCATTTACGCAGCCATTAATGTTTTCAGCACATGATCTGCTTTCTTTGTCACTCTCCAACCTTTGTCTGTGCAGTGGTTCGGGTGCAGTCGTTGTTAGTCCGATCTGGACACGGCCGCCCATCCTCCCAGAAAGTCGAAATACAAAAACTTCGCAGCCAAATAGTTCGACGACGCAGTACGGTAGAAGTTTTGTGGTGCTCTTCTTTCGAAACATCGGGTGCAGACGTAGTCTACCTGGATCTCCGCTTTCAGAAAAGTTCAACTCCGTGATTAAGCTCAAGAGTCGACTTGGAGACAAATGCTGTCGATCCGGGCCCGGGTATAAGCAGGTGATCAGCTGAGGCCTTTAGTTAACGTGGACTCGAGGCTACTTTCCGTCTGGTTAGGTGAACATCCTCGGTCAAAGCTTTGAAAAATATTACTCTACAGGTGGATTCATCTCACCAAATTGAGAGTTAGAAGCTCCAAAAGTCGACCGCCTGTTGTGTGATTTTCGCTGCCCTCTACTTTCGTTTGTGGGGAGCCGCGTTGCCTACCGCACTCATAGCCGTCGCCTCGGAAGCCGCGAAGTTTGATTGACAGGTCCAAACCATGCCTCCTTTTCGCTCTCCCTCAAGAAATCTGACAACATGCTGGTTCCAACGGAAAGTTCACGCCATGAAAATTTGCTATGCAACATCCCATATTCGATGACTGTCTCAGTGAGAGTTGTATAAATAGAGAGCCTCATCCGCCAATATTCCTCACTACCCTGGTGGACTTCAGCTACTCCCAGTTTTCCTTAGCTACTTTTCTTCTCCTGGCCTGGCGCCTTGCGTATTTCAGCACCTCCTTCCTGCTTCTTACTGCGTAAGTCGACTCTCATTGCTAGCTTCTACTCACTTGAATAACCTGCTTCATCTAGACAGTCAGCCTGCCCGAGTTGATCTCGTTTCTTCAATAGCCCCAGCAACTTCAGCTCTCTTATCTTAGAAATGTTTATGAAGCTCTTCACCATCGTTGCCGTCGTTGCGGCTGCGACCACCGGAGCTCATGCTCACGGTGCACTGACAGAAGTCACTGGAGCGAATGGTATCACAGGAGCTGGATTTGGTATGTTATTAGTAACCATACATGATTTGCTCTATGATGAACTAACCACCAACCCTTAGGGATCGACCCCTCTACCCCACGCGATGGAAGTCGTGCCACTCCCTTCCAGCAGGATACGTCTGTCATCCGCAACAATGAAATCCAATCCGGAAAGACTGGCGGATGCGGTCGTACTAAGATTGGCGGCAACAACGACGTAGCTCAGCAGCTGGTTGCCGCATCCTCAGCTGGTCTCCCGTCAGCTGGTGCCGATGGATCAGTGACTATGACTATCCACCAAGTGAACCAGGATGGCGCAGGGTAAGCAACTCGGATATAAAGTATGCCCTCCATTCCGGTCTGACGGATTCTGTTTATAGCCCTTATACGTGCGACGTCTCTGCGGATGGTACCGCGACCAACTTCGTCGCAATGAAAGTGACGAAGAACGTACCCGGCTTTGCCGGACTCTCGGCTGCTACTGCTAAAGACTTCCAGCTCGTTGCTCGTACGTGTCTGCTGTACATCGCTTTCAATCGCTGAGGCTGATATATAACATCTGCAGAAATGCCCGCGGGTACAACATGCACTGGTGGCCCAGATGGAAACGCCTGCGTTGTCCGCTGCCGCAACCAGGCCATCGCAGGTCCTTTCGGTGGATGTGCTGCGGTCACCAATGCTGAAGATGCTGGCGCCGGCGCTGCTGGTGCTGCTGCTGGTACTGCTGCCAAGGCCGGAGCTGCTACCGCAGGCGCATCGACCGCAAAGGCACAAGCTGCTAAAGCAGGTGCTGCTAGTGCAAATGCTGCTTCTACACAAAAGCAGGGAGGCGGCTTCCTTAACGGCCTTTTCGGCCGGTCACAGCCAGTAGCTCAGCCGAAGAAACGCTATATCCGTTCTCGTGTTGTGCGCCGTGCGGGCTGGATGTAAAATCGGACATTTGATTACACACTAACGGGACACTCTTTCGATTCTGTATGTTATATATTCATTAGTATAACCACAAGTTTATGCACCAGCTGCCAATGAGGCACGATGCTGACCCTAGTCCGATGATCGAAAACTCTTTTCATATCCAATTCATAAGTATCTCCAAAATTAGCGAATTGTTTCCTCACATGTGATTTCACTTCGTGACAGACCACCACCAGCTCTTTTTCGTCTTCGCCGAGTTTCCCGAAATGCCCCAAGCATCTGCACAAAACCTTTACCCACTTGAGATATGGTTGTCCATTCTTCAATATGTCTTGACGAGGCGTCCCATCGAACCCTTGCTCGGAGACGTTATGGATATGGAGCCTCCTTGGAGTCCTAGTGACGTCTTGCCTCTCCTGCATGTGTCAAGGGCGTGGATGGTGCGTTCTGTTCTCTGCTTTTGCTAACGTACATGTTAATCAGTTTGACAACTGTTCAATGACATGCATTTTAGTTGCTGTGTACTCCATTACTCTGGCGTCACATAATACTCAGAAACACCGAACAGATGGGCAGATTTCTACTGCGGCTTGATCTTCCTGACGCATTGGTTGATAATATACAATCTTTGACCTTGGTTGACACTCCTTACACTCAATCGGACCAGGCTCTGGTAACAAAGCTTCTTGGGCGTGATTTCGGTGGGCTGAAAACATTTGTCGGAACATACTTCATTGACGCTCATCTGTTGTCCAAACACGCACTCCATCTACAAACGTTGTCCGCTGATGTGATTTTGGACAAGGAATGTTTACAAGACCTTGCAGAAATTCGTAGTCTGCTTTGCCTTAATATTCAAGTTGCTTGGGCACCTTTCCATTCGGAGTCAGCTTCTGGTGATATGTTGATCACATTCCCAACATTGGTCCACCTTCACTTTAAAACCTTGCCAGGAACAAGCATAACATCAGCTGTCTGGGCTCTATGTCAATGCGATTTTCCTAAATTACAAACCTTATCCGTCACCTCCCCTTGGATGGGCTACGATCCAATAGCTGATAGTGAAGCCTGGTCGAGACTCCTGTCGCTTAACCCATCCATTTATGACTTTAACGTCTGCGTCGTTAATGGCATTGACATACTCATACAGGTGGATCTCCCCATCACACGACTCAGACTAGAGAGAAGCATACTTTCTCCAGCTCTGGCCCTCCAGTTGCCAACGTGTCTTCGAGTGCTAGAGTTCGGGGCCATACGAGAGCAGGTCGACGAGATTACCAATTTTCTGCACGCCGTTGTGGAACGCCCGATAGAATTGAAGCAGATCTGGTTATACCAGGTCGATGGGTTGATTCCATTTACTTGGGCCGACTTCCTTGGCAGGGCTGATGATAAAATAATACCAAACGAGAAGGAGTTCAGCATTTATGGGAAGATGATTTATGCTGCAAACAGGCTCAAACGGTGTTGCAATATCGACGTTATGGATAGTGATGGACAGAGTATACAAGTTGTCTTCAAGTGAAGTTGAATTAGTCCCTATTAACGGTAGCAATGCTATACGAGAAAATAGCCTGGTTCAGCCTTTGCATATCAAATAGCGTAGTAGTTATCTCCAGGTAACATAGCCCAGCCGACGCAGTGAGTGATCATTATGGCAGATGAAGATGAACTTGAAGTGAGGTTACGTAAACATTGGCGGGCCGCGGGTTGCGTGGCCGAGGTCCGTTGCACAAGACTTGTCACTGCTCTTCACCTCCAGACATCACCGAGAACACGCTTTGGTCCTTCTTATGCTACGCTCTCCTCAGGTGTCCACTACAGCATGCCATCTATACATGACATAATACTGAGACATACGGGATTATCTAGCGCGTGGTGACCCTGCTGGATTTAGATCACACCGACGACGACCTTACGCCAATTCGCTTGCGCATGGCTATACCCATGATGGACTCCCATGATGCGCTCAAGGAAGCCGGTACGTAAGTATAGTAATAATTTAATGAAGCGAAGGCTCAGGCTTCAGTCGCTTCTATGGTCTTGTCTAGTTTCCCTCTCCTCTTCCGATAAGTCTCCTTCCTCCGCAGGGTTGTCCTCGTTTAGCGACTTGCCGCAGGGACGGCCGAGCAAGCGCCGAAAGGTCTCCAGTTCGCCCTCTTCCTCACCGTTGAGTACGGACGACGACGAAGATCAACCTCTGGCACATAGCCTTGCGAATGGGATGATGAACGGCGCTAGGCGACTTACCAACGACCAAGGGCACCAGTCCCAGACACACCGCACGGGTATGCGCGGGAAGGCTGTGGGTGCACAAAACGCGCCAGTCTCATTGCCTCCACCTACGGAAGAAGAGATGGAGGATATGAAGCCGCCGCCTGCACCAGAGGTGAAGGTGGAGGATGCGATGGACGAGGACCAAATCTCGAGATTAGCAAATGGAGTCACAGTAGATGCGTCGGTGGCGACGGCGACGGCGGTGTGTCAATTTTTGTCGTGTTTGGCTTACTTGAGGTTCACGAATATGCAGCCAGGAGGCAAGCCCGAAAAAATGGCATACATCGAGCTTCGAAAAGGGATTATCAGAGTTGTCCCAGTTCATCATGACGGACAGCCTCAGAATTCAGTCATTTGCACTGGGTTGAAGACTCTCTTTCAAAAACAGCTCCCAAACATGCCTCGAGAATACATCGCTCGAACAGTCTATGACTCGAATTCTCGATGTTTGGCTATCATTAAGCGTGGGTTCAAGGTTGTTGGTGGCATCTGTTTCCGCCCATTTCCTCACCGCGAATTTGCGGAAATTGTGTTCTTTGCGACACACTCTGTGGACCAAGTCAAGGTGCGTTCAGACTATACGCAATTTTAATGATAGTCTGAACTCAATTGGACAGGGCTATGGAGGGATGCTCATGGATTACTTCAAGGCGCATGTCCGAAAAGCATACCCGGAGATAAGCCACCTCCTTACTTACGCAGACAATTATGCTGTCGGTTACTTCAAAAAGCAGGGATTCTCCAAGGAAATTTCACTTGATCGTTCTAGATGGGCTGGCTACATCAAGGATTACGAAGGCGCTACTATTCTGCAATGTACGATGGTTCCAAAGCACGACTATATACGGACAAAGGAGATCCTTGCGATACAGCGAGAAGCAATTCTAGAAAAGATCCGAGAGATGAGCAAGAGTCATATTGTTTACCCACCTCTACCACAATTCTTGAACGCAACTGGACAAGTACACGTAGACCCGAGAGAAGTCCCTGGTCTCCGTGAAAGTGGCTGGTCATCCGATATGACAGCAGCGTATGTACGCTATGACTGTAGCGACTCAGATATGCTAACCATTCCCACAGGCCGAGGTCCACTGGAAAAAATACAGAGCATGCGCTTATGCGCCGACTTTTGACAGATATGCAAAATCATCAAGCTGGCTGGCCGTTTTTACAGCCTGTTAATGCTGAGGAGGTTGCTGACTACTACGAAAATGTCAAAAATCCAATGGGTACGCTTTATGTTCAACTGTCCATACTTGTGTACTTACTTGAAGCTTAGACTTTAGCACCATGGAACATAAACTCGATACCAACCAGTATCACACGTTGGATGCATTTGTGGCTGACGCGCAGCTTGTCTTTGACAACTGTCGGTCATATAATCCTGAAACGACTGTGTACCATAAATGCGCGCGGCAATTGGACAGGTGGCTCAAGCACGAACTATCATCAAGAGTGAAAAGAGAAGATACTTCATGATGTTAAACAGAGGACTATGTATAATACACTGTTTGTTTAATTCATTGCTTTCATCTAGAAATCATAGCATATAATTGGTATATAAAAGGAAGGCGAAAAGTCATGTTTTATTAACTAACTTTTCCAGGTCATATCCGGATGCCACCTGGAATTCATTCGTGCCCGTGTTAACCAACTTCCCACTCTTCTTAGTAAGACGACCTTGCGAGCGAACGGCTGCCTTCATCCGGCGCTCTGCCTCGTTATCGTGCGCCTCATCCCAGTCGCGTTCACGCTCCGACGTACCACTCTTGCTCGTCTTCTTGCTGCTAGCGTTAGTCTTATTGGACTTGGAGTGTTTGTCGGTTTTGGTAGTATTTTTGTTGTTAGCACTGCCTTTGCTAGTGACTGTGCTTGGAGCCTCGCGTAAAGCAAAAGATTTGGCAAGGTGACCAAGATGTAGATGGCGGATGTGAAAGATGTGTTTCTCATCCGAAGGATGAGTTGCGTAAGCACGCATATGAGAAAGATAGGCTTTTCGAGCAAGATCGCCCGCCTAAAAACTCGTGAGTGCTAAGAAATTGGGCATGGGTTCTAGTAGCATACCTCTTTGTTCTTTAAAGCCCACCTCTCAAATGCAAGCTGCACCTGTGTCGCGCGCTCCTCGAATTCTGAACCCTTTCCACCAAATCCACTACTAAGGACACCATCCAAATCGACGCCATGCATTTTAACTTCGTCCTTTCCATCACCCATTCTCTTCTCAACCCATGAAACCCACTCAGTTTCGGAAGGCGAGACGAGTGCCCATGCCTCGCCACCTTTGCCTGCACGGGCCGTTCGGCCAACACGATGGACGTATTCCGTCGCGCCACCCTCTGTTGGGAGGTCGAATTGCACCACAGCACGCACAAGAGGGATATCGAGACCACGCGAGGCAACTGACGTGCAAAAAAGGACGGAAGGAGGAGAGGATAAGGACAATTTCGAGGTAGAAGGAGGTGAAAATCCTTTGATGGAGGCCAATCGAGTAGATAAGGGTAGAGAACCGTGCAGGCGGAATATAGAAGCGCCTGGGAGGAGGGGAGATTGGACAGAGATCGGGTCAGTGTCGGCCTTAGATGGCCTGTCTGAGCTGGGTTCGTCGCTGTCCGCGTCACTATCTACATTCTCTTCCTGATCCTTCATCGAGGATTCTCCAAGAAGGCGCCAGTGGAAGTCGACCGAGTCAGTGCAGCTGAAAAAGACGATAATTTTCGAACCGCGCTTGCTATTGGTTTGGGAGAGCAATAAGCGAAGGAGAGCAACGAGTGTAACAAGCCGTAGCTTGAGTGGCACGACAACATATTTCTGTGAAAGTTGTGCCGGTGGAGTGAACTTGACGCCTGGTTCGTTTGCTTCTGTAGCAGCATTTCCGGCAGCGACTTGTGACAAAGGCGCGTCATCCTTCTCGATAGCCTTGACAACAACTGGTTGTTTAAGGGCAATTCCCGCAAGTTTTTGTACATCCTCTCGTATTGTGGCTGAGCATAACACTGTCCTCCTCTCTCGCGACCAGTCCCACCCTCCCGGTTCAGCACTTGCGCCCTCTTGCACCGCCTGCAACGCAAGATTTCGCCTGCCTTCGAGGCCTTTGAGAATCCCCCTAATTGTTTCTTCAAACCCGAGCTCCATAAGCCTGTCCGCCTCATCCAGCACGAGCCAGCGGCATTTTCCGATGTTCAGCGACGCGGTGTTTTGAAGGTGATCGAGCAGACGGCCAGGCGTTGCTACAAGTATGGGCAGGCCCTTCCGCAAGCGCGCTTTTTCGTGGGTACGAGTCGCACCACCAGTGAGTAAGCCGGAGACGAGCCACCGCGTGAGACGTGGGGTGCTTGATACATCCTCGTCGTCGGCTGAAACACCCTCAGGACGCAGGCGCATGTGGAGAAGAGCCTCGAGCACATCCGATATCTGCTTTGCAAGTTCACGAGTAGGCGCGATAATCACTGCCAGCGTGCCAACGCTACGGTCTATCCAAGAGTTGGAGCTCAGCGGAAGGAGGTCTTGGATGATGGGGAGTAAAAAGGAGAGTGTCTTTCCGGAACCAGTTTGGGACTGGATAAAGACATCGCGGTGGGTTGGGCCAGAGGAGGAGAGGAGGGCAGGCAGAGCAGCTCGCTGAATTGCAGTGGGCTTATCAATGCTGAGCTTTGAAGAAAGATGAGAAATAATCAGAGGATCAAGACCTAAGCCAGAAAAGGAGGACGAATCGAGCGGCGCATTGGTTGGTTTGGATGTTGATGCTGGCGCAGCGGACGTATGAGAAATTTCAATTTTTGGATTATGAGAGAAGAGAGAAGAGATAAACTGTGAGGGTTGCCGTTGTTGTGTGGTATTAGCAGCATCACTCCTCGGTTCCTTAGAATGTGACTGCGAAGGCCGCGTTGTAGTAGTATCCTTTTTGGCTCGTTTAGTTGGTCGCGGATCGGGCGCGGCGTCATAACTCTCCGGAGCAGATGACTTCTTGCTAGCGAGCCTAACTTTTCGTTTCTCTACCGCTTTTTGCTTGGCTCTATAGCAGGAAGTGAGCGAGGTGCATAACAAACGATTGCGACCTTGCTTACATACCGGTCTGTCCACCGACCGCCCTTTCCCACTGCCTTTGGTCTCGATGGTCCAGCCTCGTCCGATGTTAGGTTAAGCACTAGGTCGTCCATGTGTGCAACGAATACCAGAAGGAGTGTCAGAAACGGCCCAGAAACACGCTTGGAGAACGGCAGAAAAATCCTGGACTGGATGCAAAAGAAGCCTTGAGGAACAACTATTTTGTGCACGTGAGAAGCGCTTCGGCCACAGTATTGCCGCGACCACGCTTCGATCAGCCACGTTAACACGAACTGAATCCCTCATAAACTCAGGCTTCTCCGCATTTCAATCCCCCTCTCTCTCGTTTTTCCCCCCATGTTCGGCCGCGTATCTCTACTGCTTATCGTGGTTACCATCGCGGCACTTTTCTGTGCAACGCCGGTCGATGCGGCAGGCAAGGGTCCCAAGATCACCAATAAGGTGTACTTCGATATCAAACATGGTGACAAGAATCTTGGTCGTGGTGAGTGATCCTCCTGCTAGATTGTGTTAGGATATTCGAAGCTAATATTTTATTCGCCATCAGTTGTGATGGGCCTTTACGGCGGTGTAAGTAATAATAAAAAAACTTTCACATTTATCTCGACAACGAATTGAGCGTATGCCTTCTCTTCATCACAGACCGTTCCGAAGACCGTTGAGAACTTCCGCGCGCTCGCAACTGGAGTGAAGAAGGACGGAACAAAGCTCCCCGATGGAATGGGCTACAAGGGTTCCAAGTTCCACCGTGTTATCAAGGACTTCATGATCCAGGGCGGCGACTTCACGCGTGGCGATGGTACTGGTGGCAAATCAATTTATGGCGATAAGTTCGCCGACGAAAACTTGTTTGTCCTATATTCTTTGTGATAAAAAGCTGGATGCTCATCTTGTGTAACAGCAAGCTTAAGCACACCGCTCCTGGCCTACTCTCGATGGCGAACGCGGGCAAGGATACTAACGGCTCTCAGTTTGTGCGTATATTTTTACCTTCCAAGCCAACGGACTGTTTACAGTACCTTTTCGTTGTCTAGTTTATCACTACCGCTGTAACTAGCTGGCTTGATGGTCGCCACGTTGTATTTGGTATTGTCCTTGAGGGTATGGATGTCGTGCGTGCCATTGGTTAGTCCACTTCTATCAAAAATGCATGGAATAGGTTTAACGCTGACACGCTCTGCAGAGGACGTCCCTAAGGGCGCTCAAGACAGGCCCAACGAAGACGTCGTTATTGTTGATTGCGGCGAGGTATGTGAGGTGCCCTCTTTCGCGTTCCAACACTCCTGCTGATGCGTTTTACACCACTTCTAGCTTGAAGTCGAGAAGAAATTCGATGCAGACGGCAAAGAGGTACCTCTCCGTGCTGAGCTTTAAAACATTCCCCTACCAAAAATCTCCCAATGTTCCCATATATCTGTGTTTTGATTAGCATTTGAACCTTGTACCAATGCAAATGCTCTTCCTCTTTTTATTCAGGGTGACGATGCGCCTGCTGCAGCGCCTGACAAAACTGCGGCGAATGGGATCACGAACGACAAACTCAATCCTGTCGCCACCACTATCGCTAAGGAACCTTACGAAACGATGGTGAATGAAACCGGGATTGAGAACCCACTCGATCCTGTTTCGGAAAGCCAGCCCTTGGGATGGAGCTTGTTCAAAGGTGTCACCATTTTTGGTGTTTTTATCGCTGTATTCTGGGCGACTGGCGGACTGAAGGCATGTGCTCGAGTTCTGAGGCTAGCGTCTAGTGGAAGGGAGAGAGCTGCATACAGAAAGGTGAATGCGGACGACAGGGAAAAGTAGATTTAGTTCATACACACAGATTTTCTAGTTATGGTTCACTCCGTCTTGTTGTATTTAGCTCCCCAGGTGGTATTACTTGATCTCGGAATCAAGCATATGTTATATTCGGTCCATAAGTTCTCAGGTGTTAGAGTCTGCCTCCTCAGCCTTCTAACGAAAGCACAAGAGACCCATAGTATGTTGTGTTGAGTTAAACCTGCCCAGCAAATTCATGAGGGAGTAACATCGTTCTCTAAAATATGCACAATGTGATTACTTGTACTGTGTGCACGGAAGCTGGGGCTTAGATTATTTCAGCATCTTAGGATCGCCAAAAAGATGACACATAATCTCGTCCATGCTATTCTTTTGTGGATAGTACAGGTAATTAATGGTGTGCGTCGTGCCCGTGACCGTGCGCTTCCCACGGGTGACCACCCTGTCAAGACAGATAGTGAGTCGTGTAGTTGGATCAGCAAGTTGGAGGGAGCATACCAAAAGCTTTGAGCCATCTTCACTAATTACGGAGTTCAAGTCAGATAAGAGGCTAAAGAGGCATAGTTGACTACGCACCGAGCTCGGTAAAAGATAAAAAACCACATAGTCGCCCCAAGGGTCTTGGAAAGTATCTTAAAGCGGAGGCCGGGAAGGTGCGGGTTAAAAGCTCCGCCAGGTGAAGGACCTATAGTTACGGGGGTTCAAAGAATGCGAGCGTAAATATCAAACACGCAAGCCCAATAGAATGACCTAACCGTGACCAGCCATAGTGTTTAGCAGACGGAGTAGGAGCTTGTCGGAGGCAAAGGAGTGGGTTGTGGCACGTGCTGTGCCCGAATTTGTGAAAGCGCCCACAGAAAGGATATTCACGCGAAGACGCCGCTTTCTTTCTCTTCGTCCATACTCTCACACTCACTCGCCCGACCTGCGCACATACCGTTGTGTTTCCATGGAGTCCAAGAAAAGGAAGCGTGACAGCGATCCACCCATTGTGGCCTATTATGCCCCTCAAGGGTCTTTCGGGAGAGTGCTTAATGGTGAGCTCATGGTCACTTTTCATGCAAGTACTACATTGTCTCTGTTGCTAACGGAATTGAGATGCGAGCAGAGGAGACACTAGACGAGGTACACAAAATGATACGCGCGAAACTTGCACTCTCAGACGTGATCGATACACGGTTAAAGCTTTCTTGGATGCATGGGGAACAGTCAATGGCAATGGATGACGGTAAATGAAGAGCAAATCGAGAGACAACCATTTCTGAATCCTTGAATAGAGGATGATTTCGAATGTTTTCGTCGGTACGCAAGGACATTGCCATCTGCAATAGTACGCATCTCTTTGTTGACGTCGACGTCGGCACCTCAACCTTCCGTGCCAAACCTATGCCTGCCTGAAGACAGTGGCTCAAGGCAGGATGAGCCAGCACCACCCCGCAAGCGGCTTCGCTCCAAAGCGTCACCTCCTACTACGGAAGAAGTAATCCTTCAACCTCTACCTCTTACTCAAGGACACTCTGAAGTCGAACCAGCCGCTTCCGATTCGACGTCGAAGCGGAAGTCAAAATCCAAGGTCTGGGTAGAGTTACCGGAGCTGGAAGGTCAACCTCGAAAATTGTTGAACACGAAGAAACCCGCAACCTCTGCTCAGCCAGTTTTGGTCGAGCCTGAAGAGGAATCACACGTTGCTCCGGCCAAGAAGTCAAGGAAGAAACGTTCTTCAACGGCCGTGGATGTGACGCAGAGCGCAGCGAAAGAAACTTCTGCCTCTGTTGCAGGCAACCTGGGAGAGACTATCGAAACTAGACTTGCGAAACCTGTGCTCGACGAGAGTGTGTCCGAGGTTTTACCCTCAAAGTCCCGAAAGATATCAAAGAAACGCACTGCTGTCCTCGCGAATTTGCGACCAGATATATCGGCAATTTCTGAAATGCAGGTTGAGGCACAACTCATGGAACAGCCCACCGTCGACGAAAGCGCCTCTCATGCTTCGTTTGTCAAGAAACGTAGACGAAAACGTCCAAGTCATGGTGACCACGCAATCTCTACGGCTAACAGTGATGCACCCAACTCAAGTATGTGTATCTTTCATCTGTATCTACTATAAAACAAACTGAACAGCACCTGTCTTTATCGTTTCTTAGGTGTAAATGAAAAGGGACCTATACCGTCCGACAGTACGCCAGTAGTTGACCTATCGCTTATACGGACGCGTTCAAGTACGGTGCGCCGATCAGGAAAGGAACGGGCGTTTGAGCAGGCAGTTGCAAAGACCCGTGAAAGGAGCGTATCAAGTGCCAGCTCATTAGTATCAGGCACAACGGCCGTGTCTCATCCCCTTTCTTTGGCTGAAGGGAGGAAGGAAAAGAAGTCGTCCGAGGGGGCCAAAGTTGCCAACATTCATGGGCAAATACCTGAGCGTACTTCGGAAACGTGTTCCTCCATGCATTCCACGTCCGAAGTCATCGATCTTCCGCCCTCCACTCTGGTTGCGAAGAAAAAGAAGAAGAACAAAAAGCCCACCAAGACGTCTGCATTTTTGGAGTCTTCGACACAGCCTACTGCGTGCCCAATATGTTCTTTGACGCCCTTCCACCTCCGGTTCAAATGCCCTGTCATTCTCGGTGGTGCATCGAGTATCAAAAAACGACTTGGCGAATTAAAACAGGACAAAGAGGCCGATCAAGCACTCGTAAAGGATCTTTCCACAATACTTGAGGGCTTGAAGCGATCGAACAAAGAAGAGGACGCCGAGGCAACAGCGAAGAAGAAGAAATCGAAAGTAACGGTGAACACCGGAGTAGGGCCTTTTAAATCTTCTGGTACGGCTGAGTCGGCCACAGCCATGCCTATGCCCAGTAAAGCAGCACCAGTAGGGTCTTCTACGTTTCCCGAGGTTGTTTCCGATCTCGTATCTGAAAGTCCACCTGCAGCAATCATATCTCAAGCTCGCCCCATCATACCGAAGTTGGCTACTTCTGTTCCAACTCGAACGGCAGCGTCGCTTACTCTCTCCGCTACGCCTGTCATTCCTTCTGGCTCTCATTTGTCCGAGGTGACAGTTGAGACACAGGACGAAGGGAGCTCTAACGATTCTTCATCCGGTTCTGAGTCTGAATCCTCTTCCGAACTTGAAGATTCTCGTCCAAAACGGGTCACACTGACCAAGCCCCCCGCCGTTCTCTCATCTAAGGATATCTCTACACAGCCGACGACTAAGGCCCTGTCGACTAAGCCGCGGGAGCCGTCTAGATTGAGGCAGGTTGTCACCCCTAATGACGAGAGCGACGACTTTTCTGCCCTGTTGAAGGGCTCAACTCGGCCATCGCAAGGGATTTTAGATTCGATAGCAAGTGACTTGGACGAAGAGAGCAGCGAAGATGAGGAGGAGGAGGAGGAGGAGGAAGAGGAGGAAGAGGAGGAAGAAGAAGAAGAAGGAAAGCGATTAAGTATGAGGACGCGTGTGAGAATGTCCGTGATTAAAAGGATAGGAGAATCCTCCGGAGAGGAGAGTGAAGATGGGGATGACGAAAACGAAGGGGAGGACAAGATGGAGGTAGTCGTGGAGACGATTGAGGGTGGCAATAAGTCTACCAATGGTGCTACTGTTTCGGTACGTTAGTGCCATGATCTTAGCCGTCCCTAATTGAGCATGAACACTTGCTATATAGCATCCGCTCGATAGTCAAGCCCCTTCAGTAACCAACAACAAGATTGTCAGCAGCGCAATGACAGCAGTTCAGCAGCCATTAAACGAAAAGCTAAAGGCACATGAGAAAGAAGAGGAAGAAGAGAGCGATGAAGGCAGTGCCGAAGACGACACCATGGGAGTGCACCCTGATAACGATCCGCCATCTCTCACAACTTCCGACGCCAAAACAATGGGGGGCAAAGGCTACACTTCAAATGCTAATCCGTCGCAACGCATACCTCGCGAAAAAGAAGCAAAAGAGGGGACCAGCTCTTCCAGCCCCAATGCCGAAGGTGGTCTTTCATCCTCCAATACTGCTGTTCTTGGTTAGACTAACGAGGTGGTTGCTTTAGCGCAAGATGCGCCTAAAAAATCGAGCTTCCAGTCCCTTGCCAAGGATACGGACACCGTTTCCCCGCGTGCGAGTAGCGTCCTCCGTGAAGTTAATATCGCCACCGCTCTTGCGGATGTTGGCTCACCCGACAAGGTTACTGGGTCTGCCGCTGAGCCACTTCCGCCTTCGTCACCTCCCGTAAGAGAACAGTCCGTTCCAACTCCTTCTTCACCGGTCACCACTGCGACGAAGAAGGCCGACCCGCCGAAAAACTCTGGCACGACGCCCACGTCCAGGCGCCCACTTGCAGAGTCGACACCGGTCGTATCCCAGCCACCGCGTTATGTAGCGAGGATGCCATCCACTCAGGAGAACGCCCCTGATGATATTGAAGATGCGGAGGTTGGTAAAATGGATGTAGATGAAATTGCGGACACGGTTGTGGCAACTCAGGAGATGGACAAGGGAGATGAGAAGGGAGACCAAGAGACACCTAGCGCCACCACTGAGCCTCATGTTGCCTCTCTCAAAGGTAAATACTCAGTTGTCAAGAGCCTCACACAAAAGTCTAATGATGCTCCAGTCTCTACTCCAAACGGCACTCAAGACAATCCCATCGAGCTCCAAGATGAAGCTGTTCCTCTATCTCAGTCTCCAAAGGATCCACCACGCAAACGCGGTCGCCCACCTTTGACGGATGCTCAGCGTGCTGAACGAGCAGCCGAGAGGGAGCGCGTAAAGGCGCAGAAAGCTGGGCCCAGGACGCGTGCTCGAGGACAGCAAGCGAAGAGTGTTAAGGAGCCAGTGCCATCTACTCTGCCTGTTTCTCCTGAAGAGGTTAACGAACGGCCTATCGTGGTCTCGGGGATGCAAGATTCAGAACTGGGGTCGTCGCAGATGCCTACAAATCAGTCACTCGCGGAGTGGGCTACCCTTAGCAGTACTGGCGAGGGCGGAAGGGAGTTTGAGACATCGACAGTGGATCAGCTACGGTCGAGCAGTCCGCACACTCAGGCTGGTTTGTCGCAACCCAATGCCACTCGGAGAGACACGGGTGCATCTTTGGAACCAACGCAAACACAAAATTCAGATTCGCAGCGGACGACGAACGAGAAACTGCCCCACAGCTCCCAACATGTCCTAGATCCTGTTCAACAGACTCCTCTTTTTCTGCCAAGTGAACTAACGTTATCGCACCCCGATGCCCAGGGTAGGACTCCTGCTACCTCTCCAACCGTGCGAACCAACGGAGTTTCTCGTGTTGATTCGAGCGAAGAAGAGAACGAGCCTGCAGCAAAGCCCATCAGTCGGTGGCCAGTTCCCACACCTGGCCTCCAGTACAAACGTATGACGGATATTTTCGGGGAACGGGGCGCATTGTTCTCTTCGCCTTTGCTAGCGGCCCGGGGCCTGTCCTCTTCTCAGCCTGCCAACATGCCATCGCGGGCGAAAGGAAAAGATAGCGGAAAGAAGAAACCAGTCGTTGTGGAGAGCGATGATGATGATTCGTCTAGCAGCGACGACGATGACGAGGAGGCGGCGAATCGATCACATATACCCCAGGCGAGGAGGGCGTCCCTCCCGTTGAAGAGGAGGAAGTCGGCGCTTTCATCGTTCAAAAAATGATGAACTAGAGCGTTTTTTTTAAAAAAAAATATCATTTGTCTACGTCTACACAGAATTTCTCATTGTCCGCATCATCTATCAAGGTTATATAGACTACAGTTATCCCTCCCCTAATGAATATTGATTTACGCACGCACCTCTGATCGTCTGGGTCGGCTAACGCTAGGTGGGCTGGAATGACTTTCGGCCGAAGCATCCTAGTGCGCGGGTCTTTTAGTGGGTGACGTACAAACGAAGAGGCGATTTACGCGTTCTCAAAACTTTCAGTGACTCCTCCTCGGCTTGCCATCCCACCTTCATCACCTCAACCGCCAGGTGCATGCCATTCACGCAAAACACGCGCGACGAGTAAGATTTTATGAGCTAGCAGTTTTTTTTTTTTGTTCTTCTCTCATCTTTGCTCCTACCTTCACAGCTACCTCAGCGATCACGTCTTCTCCTTTGACAACTAAGCCCCCGCCAGCACAAAAACTCGCTGCACAAAAATCATGTTCACTCTTCGGGCTATTCGATCAGCTCGTCTCGCGCGAGCATTTGCTACTCATGCAGGTTCTGCATCTACTGTACCTCCTGCTGTCCTCCACCTCAAGACTGGTCAGTCGTTCGCTGGACGTTCGTTCGGTGCACCACGTAGCATCTTTGGCGAGACGGTGTTCTCCACCTCTATAACCTCATGTAAGGACGTCTCACAATCAATCAAGTTGTCCAAACTTTTACCGGGCACATGTAGACACTGAAAGCATGACCGATCCCTCCTATCGTGGCCAAATCCTCGTGTTCACTACCCCTATGATTGGCAATTACGGCGTGCCCCACAACACGACAGCCTACGACTCGCAGGACGTCGGTGTCGTCCTCGAATCGCGCGGTATTCAATGTGCAGCCGTCGTCGTCGCTGACGTCGCCGAGCGCTTCTCCCACCATTCCGCCGTCGAGAGCCTTGCGTCGTGGTGCGTCCGTCACAACGTGCCGGGCATCACCGGCGTCGATACCCGTGCGATCACGCGACTCTTACGCGACCAGGGCACCACTCTCGGTCGCCTCGCGGTCGGCAACGATGCCAGCTCGCCCGCCCCGAAGGAAGGCGAGTACTGGGATCCGACCCTGGAGAACCTTGTCGACCAGGTTTCGACGAAGGAACCATACGATCTCAATCCCACCGGTGACGTGAAGATTGCCGTTCTTGACTTTGGCGCCAAGGCCAACATCTTGCGCTCGCTCGTGCGTCGCGGCGCAGCCGTCACCGTCCTCCCGTGGGACTACGACTTCAACACGATCCGCGACAAGTACGATGGCCTGTTCCTCTCGAACGGCCCAGGAGATCCCAGCCACTGCATGAAGGCTGCACTCAACTTGCGCAAGACGATGCAAGAGTGGGATCGCCCGGTGTTTGGTATCTGCATGGGTCACCAAGTTATTGGTATGGCGGCGGGCTTGGAGGCGTACCGGATGACGTTCGGAAACCGCGGACACAATCAGCCCGTCCTCGCGCTTGCGTCCTCCGGTTCAATCAAAGCTGGACGTGTCTACGTGACTAGGTTAGCATTGTTTTTGTCCTCGTTTCTTTAAATAATGAATCAACTAACTTGTGTCGCCAGCCAAAACCATCAGTACGCATTAAAGTTGCAAGACCCCTTCCCCGAAGGGTGGGAGCCTTTCTTCATCAACTGCAATGATTCATCCGTTGAGGGCATCAAGTCTACCGACGAGTCGGGCAAGAAGGTCTGGGGCGTGCAGTTCCATCCTGAAAGTGCTGGTGGCCCACTTGACACCATCGAGGTTTGTTCTAATTTTTGAGATCGGTTAAACGAATGCGACGTTAAAATCACTGGTACCATAGATGTTTACCGACTTCCTAGCAGAGTGCCGTGCTGTGAAGATGGGAATCAATGTGTCGACAAAGGACCCCATGGGCGCGTCCAGGGCTCAGCCTGATTTAAAATTCCGTTCAAAGGCTACCGCTTCTATATAATTTCGACGAAATATCAGAATTAGCTACTGTTCCTATATTTCACAAGAATAAATGAATTTGGAAGGGAATGCAAAACGTGTTATGCAGAACCGGGAATGCCATGCCTTGGTTACTTATGTGTGGTCCACCAACGGGACGTCAACGCAACTGGGAGACCGGGTTAACCTTTAACGTCTTCTATCTTGCCCACGAACACCACTTGCTTCATGCTCTTCTCATCATCACATCCTGCGCAACCATGAACTATATCGACGCCATTGACGTGACAGAAAACAATCCTGCCAACAAACAGACTCTCAATGAAGAGGTTGCACAGATTACCGGCCAACTTGGAAGGCTCTGGGGTGGCTTTCGAAAACAAGTGCGCGCACTGACTTCTGCTGCTATGCATGCGTCACTGGTTTGACATCATCTCGACAAATTACATAGGGGCTAAGTGCACTCGAACAAGCTCGCAAACTCGATCTCGCACAAGTAGTTACACAAGCGCAGAGCGAGCTGGGCAAGCTGGTCTCTGAGGAGCCCAAGCCCGCCCAATCATCTACCTCCCCGCGCTCCTCGCTAGGGGAAACTGCGAAATCACCCAAACCCGACGCCACGCCCGTCACCACTGACGCCACTGCCGGCAACGATGAGAAGGCGTCGACGGCGACGACAACGGCAGCTGACGACCTGACGACTCCGCGCGCGCCGCCCTCCGACCTGCCGCCTACGTCGCCGACGGCTGGCTTCTTCTCCAGGATCCAGGCGTCGATCCCTCCCAACTTGATCCAGAGCGTCCAGGGGGCGATTCCACCCAACCTGATGGAGAACATTCAGCACGGGGTCCAGAACCTGCAGACCGAACTTCAACACGGCGTACAGACCGTGCAGCAGAACGTGCAGCAGGGGGTGCAGTCCGTCCAGCACTCGGTCCAGGGGGCCGGGCTCGCGCAGCTCCGGGGCCAGATCGGTGCCGAGTTTGCGAGGGTGCAGCACGAGGCGAACGAATTCCTGAAAGAGGCGGTCAAGGTCGTTCCGCCTGACCAAGCGGCCGGGAAGGGCCAGCTGGTGTGGGACGGGAGCGACATGTGGATGATGGATGTGGCGCTTGGGACGGGTATCGCTGCGAGCGCGGCGGGTACGAAGGGAAAGGAGAAGGAGGTGGATTGGAGTTCGCCCGTCGAGGCGAGGCGTGCGGTGGCAACGAGGGCACAGGCACTGCTGAGGAGGTTGAGATGTGATCCGGACGTGCTCAAGGTGGACCCGGAAGGGGATGTGACTACGAAAGAGCTCTATACGAAGTGGGTGGAGAGCGAGGTTAAGGTGAAAGAAGGGGGTATTTCTGGAAAGGAGTGGGAAGAAAGGACGAAGCAGGCACTCGCTAACGGGGACGAAGACGGAGAGGCGTTGAAGTCAACTATGGAGACACTCAGTGAGTTCAAACTATCTCGTTTGATAAGAGCAGGCTCATTTGTTCCCTTTCTAGTCCCATCTGAGCTTACAGAGGAAGTCTTCTGGACAAGGTACTGGTTCCGCGTACACCAGATTCAATCCGAGGAGCAGAAGCGACAGGCTCTACTCAAGGGTATGCATGGCTTTCTAACTTATTTTCGGTTTATTTTTTCAACGTGGCTCTTAGGCTCCGAGGAGAAGGAAGAGGAGATCTCCTGGGAAGATGACGATGATGAGCCTACTTCCCCTAAAGGAACCCAGTCCAAGGCTCCCAAGCCTGCCGCACCCTCTGCCGCACCCATCAAGGATGCAAGTTCGGCGGCCGCAATCGCGACCGCGACGGCCGCCGCCGCCGCTGGAGCCGAGCTAGCGTCGCAGAACCTAGCAACGCCGACGCCGACGAGCCCGCGCCATAGCGAAGAGGGAAGCTACGATGTCGTATCAGCGACTCAGAGCCAAGACGAGAAGGATGATTCTGATGAGAGCGACGAGAAGAGTGACGAAGGAGAGGGGGATGGCGAGAAGAAGAAGAGTAGTGAGGAGGAAGCGCCTGCTAAGCCTGCTGAGAAGGCCGCGCCTTCTACAAAGCCTGCGCCGACAAAGGAGGACGCTGACGAGTCGGACGATAGTGACTGGGAGTAATAGGCACTATAGTAGATTGCCTGTTCTTCATCAGGGGAGCTTTTCGTGCATCGATATGTATAATGGAATGAACTTCATGGACGTGTTTTCAAGAAAAAGCATGATATATTATTACACACTCCAGTAAACCATGACGTTGTACAAGTGAGTGATTGTCCCTAGCTGATGATCCGGGTCATTGTCCCTGAAAGCGGACTTGCTTGACCTGGATCAATGTGTTCGTGACGAAAGCTGTCAGTTCTGGAAGATAGGCCTCGACGCGTTCTGGAACCCAAACTTCTCCAGACGGACACGAGGGAGCGCGCCTGCGAGTACGAGAATGCCGGAGAGGACGACGGCCCAGGTCTTGATGTGGAGCACATTCTTCACGTAGGGAGTGCGAGTTGCTGCGACGAGCGCTGTTTCCGATACAGGTCAGTGTCTTTAGGAACCAAGTCAAACAAGAGGCTTTGGTCGTACGCACTTGAGAGAATGAGTACGACTCCGGTGTAGCCGATTATGCGGTGGTACTTGTACTGCAGGAGTCGTCAGAAACTACCGAGCCCACGTCGAGTATTCTCGTATCCGACTCACGAGAGCTTTGCCGTTGTCGACGCCGCCCACAAGGTTGGGGAAGAAGTATTGCACGTGGCCTATAGTTGCGTTTATCGTGAGGGCGATGTACGTGATGAGGCCCAAAATGGCGTGGGGAGACTCAAAATGTTTGCCTGAAGGACAGATAGTTCAGCATGTTTTTGTGTGTGGCGGAGAGGAGGCGAGAACACTCCGAATTCACCGTTGTGGTTCAACTTGTTGGCGACGATCACCGCGAGCGCGGCGTACATGAGCGTCAAGGCGATCGCGTTGAGTGTGGCGTGCACGAGCGTGCCCAGCCGTTTTTGCGCGGCGGTACGCGTCGGCTGGAGGATGAGAGCGGACTGGAGGAGGACGGCGATGCCGAGTGTGTTGAGCAGCTGTTAGAAAGGAGAGAGAGGGAGAGGGAAAAAAAGGGGGGGGGGCATGAGCAACGTCGTTCGCGGTCTCCTCACACTCGACGGAACTCACGGGATGAGCAGAGAAGAGGATCAACTTGTGCGTGAACACGCTGACGAACACGGTCAAGCCGAGGATGACGCCGCCCGCTTGAGCGATGAGCGCGGTCCCCGAAAAGAGGTTGTGCCAGAGCGGCTCGTCCTCCGCCTGGAGGTTGGTCACCCGGCGGTCGCCGCCGAGGAGAGGCTCCTCCTCGTCGATGCGGGTCGTCGGTGGAGGGGGCAATGGCGTGGAAGACATGGTCACGAAACAGCAGTGGTGGTGGTGGTGGTGGTAGTGGTGGGTGTGAAGGGAAAGCGTGGAAGCGAACGAGGGTCAAGGTGAGATCTGGCTTATGTACTAAGACTCTTCCTGCAGTTCCTCTGCCTTGCAAAGATGTTGCCGATGTTGACACAGATGACGAACGTGAGATACATCATTGGCGGGTGGAGACAAACGTCTTCGCCGATGTGATCCAACCCGAGCCTCTGGGCCTGTCACGGCCATCGTGCTCACTTTTGGCGCCCTCAAGTTCATCGGCGCCTACCCTTTATGAAGGTCCGTGGATGCAAAGACCGCGATGTATTACAAAAAAAAAAAAAAAAAAAACTTGCTTTGCGCCTAGATGTATCTTCCAAATATTCTCTTAGATTTGCTGTGTCACGCTCGAAGGGACTACTAAGGTACACAAATAACTCTTTTTGTCTAATTCTAGTACTACACATAGGCCAGTCTCATATATGGACATATTCAAGCAACACTCAAACAAGACTGCCAAAGGATCATCAGTAGACACATCAAGAATACGGACCAGGCACTGAACTTCCTGGTCTACAGCCTGCTTGTGAGTTAGGGATGCTTAATTAGGGTCTATGGTCACGTGCGCTTCGATTCATTCAAGTCTGCCAGGAAGTTGGAACCGATCAAGGGAAGGATTCTGGCTTGTCTCGGCTTAACTCCCTCCAATAATCGTGTCCCGAATGCTTAGGCTTGCGAATGTTTGATCTGAGCAACAAATTGTGTGGCAACGCGCCTTCTACAGCTTTACATATCATATTCATCCGCAATACTAAACCCATGAAACTGGTCTTGCCAGGTGTCAGGGGCACACCTAGGGCAGGCCTCGCTGGGCGGCAGCAAACGTCGACAGTTTGCCGACGCATTGGGACCACACTCTCGCGTCGCCCTCCTCATTTCCGTCTTCCAAGCTGAGGCTTTTCCGTACAGCCGTTTCAAGCTACACGGCGATCGTGACACCCGGAAGGCTGATCTGGAGCGGCTCCTAGACGCATTGGAGACCCTATTAATGCTTGTCACTGAGGCTTACCTCGGCTCCCTCTTTGTCCAAACAGCCTTGTTCGGAATCTCAACGGCGACCTACATCAGCTGCGTTCGTGTGCTGGTCGGAAACGCGTCCAGCTACAAATCTTCTGCACCGTTGCGGCGATGGCTGCTTTGCATTGCGACGGTGATGTTCGTCGTGAGTGCATTTCCTCCTGGTCCCATTGGCATCCTGTTCCTCAAACACGAGCGCGCATCTCCCAATCCGGACGTCTGCTCCCGACAGAACGCAATTGTCAGCTCCTTGCGACTGTTCTATCACTGTCTCGTCGCATTTGTATACGTAGCAGACATACCCGGAGAAACAGAGAGGGTCTTATTCAATGTAAGCGAACCGATGGCGATCACTTTTGTACGTACGATTCTAAACATGCTCTCCAACGTGTATACGGCATGAAACTGACATTTTTCATTGTAGGCTATCCTGTACACTATCCAAGCTTTCTTAGGGGACGCAACATTGGCATGTATCCATGTCCTTTCGTTATACGCATGCGCCTTGACACTGCTGTCACACTTTGGTTAGGTTTTTCGCACGTGGGTGGTGTATAACCGCCACTGGCGACCTGTTCTAGTTCCTTTGGTGCTGCTACTGGCTGACCTCGGAGTCGGCCTTCGCATCATTTCACTCGAAATCACGGCCGCGTCGACAACTACGATCAATGATAAAGTGTTCTGGCCATTTGTCATCCCCTTCGTGAGTATGACCCTCGCATGTAACACACTTTGCACAGGTAAGTACGTCCCGCAAATATTCACAGGAGCGTCGAATGTCATTGCCGATTTGTCGAATAAACACCAGCGATGATTGTGGTTAAGATCTGGGCAGTGAGCCACCACACAGCTGCATTCCATCAAGGAGGGAAGACCATGCTCAGACACCGTTATCTGCATACCGCGTTTCGGGTCATTTTTGAAAGCGGGCTTCTGTATGCAGTATGTACCGCAATTCAGCTGGCAGCTGGTGTCGTTCATAGCGTCGCCATCTATCCTGTGGCCGACTGTGTAAGTGCGCTGGTGTTCTGAACCTTTTAACCAATCAGACTAATCGGTGCTTCTCTAACGCTAGATGGTCCCTATCATCGCTATCTGTTTTCACCTCGTAATCGTTCGTTCCAGCTGGAAAGGAACTGGTGAAGTTCGACGTGGTGAATCGATTCTCGATGGATTCGTTATCGAGTCGACCCATGACGAATCCCGTACGCTCCCTCTGCAGGGGGAATAATACACGCAGTTTCCCAGACAGATACTTGGAGTAAGCGTATCCAATTTCTCTGGCGCTATTTCTAGAGATCCCGCCTGGCTCCAGGAAAATGCCAAGGCTGTAGCATCGACCAACCCCTGTATTCGAGCCTCGACCAAAGTAATGTTTCGGACTGTTGGATTGTTACGGCGAGTTGCCATAAGGACGAACGGAGTCAACAAACTCGACTCCGTGCTGTGGTATATGCTGCACGTATTAGCTTTTCCGTTTTGATCAATTTGACGCATGTCACTGCGTCACTCTTAACCTCAAGCATTCAATCGTTTTTTAGGGCTTTGTGGACTCGCCAATTGAAACTGAATCTACTTAAGGTAGGTTGCTTCCTAATTGGTCGATGTGTTCCTGGATTGTATTACATAACTAGCACATGTACGGTATGGTCGGAGAATTCAGCACTCAACAAATCTAAATAAAATATCAGCAGATTATGTTGATGTCCATTTCGGAAGCTAATTTATGTCTTGAGCGGTCAAGCTTGCTGGAGCTCGATCTGTCCTGACCTTCGCCAGAGCAGAAAGTCTGGTAGGTGTGCCATACCCGGTCCGAAGATTTGTGAAAAGGGGCATGGCCCTGTGGCAGGCGCCTAGACGCCTTAGTGTAGTAGCTCTTGGCACAAGTCCTCCACGATGAGCGAATAGTTGGGGAAGTTGAGACTACCGCCGGTGTTTTTACAAAGCGACTCCGTGAGAGCAGCTCTCGTGCTGATTCCAGCTCCCCGAGCTATTAAAACAGGCTTTTGCTAGCCAGCTGTGTAGCTTTCCGCGCCAGACCATGGCAAAGCTCTTATGAGATGCTTCTCAAAAAAGGCAAGTTCGCTAACAATTTCATGCGACCTAGGTTATTACATTCTCGACCGATCTCGATGCCATCACCGATACATCATTATAGACAATACGTATTTATGTGATCCGACCAAATCCCGAGTCTAACGAGTGTTCTCGGACTACTAGCCGTACAGCCCAGATCAAACTTGACCCTTTTCCTGCGCTCTGTCAAACAAAACATACATGTGTCATATGCCTAAGTGCCTACCATAGATACTTCTAGATCGGTACGTTATGTTTGTCGATTTCAAGAAATGTAGGTCTTTTGCGGCCTATTTCTGAGCTAGGAACAGGTTCCTGGACCGAGGCCCGACACACGAGAGGACGTTTGACATCCGCGTGACTGGGGAGCGGTTCTACTCTCAGGGGCGTTTGCAATGTGTTCGGTCAATAGTTGACCAGGACCAACCATGTCTCCTAACCCCCATGAACGCTCGAAATTGTCAAGTTTGCTAAACAACGGAGCTAAGCAATGATTGAATGTATGCCATTCTAACCGGACCTGGTGGCGCCTAATGCCGAAAGATTGTCCCTGCCGCCATCTGACTGGTAATATCTAGCGCTCACTTGCCGGTCCATGATAGAACTTGTGCAGTCATTACCCCCGATCTTGGCCCAGTGCCTCAAGCGCTTCCCTTTCCCTTTTTTTTTCTTCGTCTTCTTATTACCGAACTCCTCTCGTTGTATCGATACTGTGCCAACAAAGGTGTATCTCAAGCCGGTCCCCTCGCACGTTGAGCCCCAACCACGACCTCCGGTGGTTGTTCTGGCATTTACTTTGTCTGCTGTCACGCACACGGCCCTACCATGATAGCTGTCCCAATTGCAGGAGCTTACATCGCCTCTCTTCTTTTCCAAACCTTTTTCTACGGTCTGTCGACAACAACATTCGTGCAATGTATGACTGTGTTAGTTGGGAATGGCGCCGCATACAGGTCCTCTACGACTCTTCGTTGCGGCTTGACCATAGTCGCAACGATCATGTTCCTGGTACGTCAGCCGGTTGTGCGCCCCTATTTCTGACACTTTAATAACCTATATTAATTATACCAAGAACGCGACCATCAACACGATTCGAGTGTTTGTCTATTGTCTAGATGTATTTGTACACTCTGCAGGCAGTCCTGAAGAGATGGCGAGAACTTTGATGAACGCAGGTCATCCAATGGCTCTAGTTTTTGTACGTAGTTACGTAACCATTTGGCATCTGATCGCATGCTAAAATTTGTTTTAGTCTTTCACGTACACTGCTCAGACGTTGCTTGGCGACGCTACCTTGGTAGGTTCTAGGTGGCTGCTTTTGCAAAACATCAACGATATATCAGAGTATTGTCATTTATAGGTCTTCCGAACTTGGATTGTCTACAACCGGCAGTGGCGCGCTATAGCACTTCCCTGTGTCCTCCTCTTAGCTGATCTTGCACTTGGCCTTCGCATTTCTGTCATTGCAATCGGCATAAGGATAAATCATCAAACCGACAGCCTCGAGCTGGTTCCATTTGTCACAGCTTACATTGCTATCACTCTAGTGTGCAACACACTTTGTACTGGTATGGACATATCCCACTTTTTCATGCTTTCAAAAAAATGACAATGGCACCACCAGCGATGATTACTGGGAAGATTTGGCTTGTCTGCCGGCGGTCTGCCCAACTCCGTCAGAATGTTATTAAGATTGGAGGAAGGCACCATTTTCATGTTGCGGCTCGTATCATCTTGGAAAGTGGACTACTTTACACCACGATATCCGCTATCCAACTTATGTTTGCCGTTACGAAGAATGTTGCCGCTTATACTGCTGCGGACTGTGTAAGTCCACTTAAGCTCCTCGCACAACGTACAGGCTCACAAAATACTGCATCCCAGGTCATCCCTATCATCGCAATTTGCTTTCATATGATCATTATTCGAGCCAACTGGAATCGGACAGACGCAGATCGAAGAGGACCGTCTGTCCTTGACGAGGTTGTTGCAGACAGGGAGACTCGAGCACATTCGCTTTCTTTTGCCGTGCCGTCTTCGACTGAAGCGCCTGCGACTGAACACGACTCGCTTCAACTTACGGAGCGCCAAAAGCCTTTGGTTGACACGTCTAGCGCTGAAAATTTGGCATGGTCACCTCCTCGCCTTGCTGGAAAAGGTACTACAACATCTGTATAAAGCTCTATATTTGCCAGTATTGCCCCTAGCCATCCTTTCATCTGTACATCATCAAACATGCATTATATTCTTCCAGTTATATTACTGTATAATCATATACGACAAAAATATTTCATCGTATGCTGATACTTATCACGCCACGGAATCAACAACGCTGTTCATGTAGGTTTGGCTTACTACCTACAGCCCCGAAATCGAAGTCTGTCAGAGATCTCCCGTTGCTAAGTAGGCGGGCTGAGTGCAGAACAGAAGCTTCTCGTAGTACTCGGTTCCTGTTAAGCATCCTCGATTGCAAACCACCGTTACACTGCGCATGACTAATAAGTAGGTTACATAACCTGGACAACTATTCAACAGTCGACAACGCAGGTTCTCGGTTTGCGTTTATGATAACGAATCAGACAGCTTGTGACCTGCGTTGCATTTTGGCAATTAGACCTTGGGTCCAATCGTTAGCCAGCAAGATGACACAGATGTGGTAGGATCAATGCTTGCCATCAACACCCACTTCTCACGCCCTGATACGGCTAAGAGACCAACAGATCCTAGCCCACTTACACAAGTTTCTTGAGGCCAGGAAATCAAATAGTCAAGAGGATGCCCGCTTCCATGAAGTCGTGCGTGGGTAAGCATATGATGAATCCGGGCCTTATACAACCATCTACCCGACGCCGACCACGGCCCGGGCAGACTTCGACCTCGACCGCGTTCGTCTTTCGGACGGTACTAAAGCCACTTGTTCTGCAACGACCATGGCCACCACCACGCTCCTCCGCATCTCACCCCGCGCAGCGCTCGCACGCGTTTCTGCACAGTCTCCCTTTCACAGACCGCTACCTTCCGCCTTCCGGTTTCGCTCCATGTCGTCACGGAACTTTGAGCACATCCTCACCTCCAAGCCTGAGCCGGGCGTCGCGCTCATCCAGCTCAACCGTCCCAAGGCACTCAACGCGCTCAGCTCGCCTCTCTTCAACGAATTGAATGAGGTAGTTGCCGAGTTCGATCAGGCTGACGACGTTCATGCCATCGTGATCACTGGCAGCGAGCGGGCATTTGCGGGTGGGTCACTTCCGGATCTAACGTTCTTGTACATTTTGATGAACAAACCTTGAATTTAGCTGGTGCCGACATTAAGGAAATGCAAAACAAAACATGTATGTCGTTTGGTTCGCAAATGTGCGCGTCTCGCGGGTACTGAACGTATTGGCTAGTCATCGAGGCATACACATCCAACTTCCTCGAGTCTTGGGGCCTTCTCACAAAGGCCAAAAAGCCTGTGATCGCTGCCGTTAGTGGCTACGCGGTACGAAACATTTCGTCGAGCCGTCCTGTTTTGTCTGTGCTCATAGTCGGTTCAGCTCGGCGGTGGCTTCGAGCTCGCCCTGATGTGCGACATCATCCTCGCATCTCCCACAGCCAAGTTCGGCCTGCCCGAGATCACCCTCGGCGTCATCCCCGGCGGCGGCGGAACCCAGCGCCTCGCGCACGCCGTCGGCAAGTCGCGCGCGATGGACCTCATCCTCACCGGCCGCCACTTTACCGCGCAGGACGCCGAGCGCTGGGGGATCGTGTCCCGGATCGTGGGTGAGGGCGAAGGCGAGGTCGTTAAGGAGGCGATCGAGCTCGGCAAGCAGATCGCCGCCAAGGGCCGGGTGTCGGTGTTCGCTGCGAAGGAGGCGGTCAACGCGGCGTTTGAGCTTCCGCTCCAGGAGGGCCTTCGTCTCGAGCGGAGGTTGTTCCATGGGCTGTTCGCGACTGCAGACCAGAAAGAGGGTACGTATGGGAGGCTTTTCGTATCTTGGCTGAAGCTGACGTGATGGGTTTTGTAGGCATGACTGCTTTCGTTGAGAAGAGGAAGGCACAATTCACACACGCTTAATGTAACACAAAATACTGCTTCAAATTGTACACTATTAGTGCTTAGTTTCTCAATGGACATCTTGAGATCTACGTATCCAAATGGCATGAAGATTCGTGTTAGGGGATGTTGCATAACATCCATGACGTTGACTTCTCCACACGCCTACATATAGCCTCCAAACTTACGGTCGTCAATTCACCTGTTGTCATGTGGGATGGACGCTGGCACTCAAACGAGTCTCTGCTACATGCTATGTATAGAATGAAGCAGTCTCTATAGATTACGCTAAGTACCCCTGGGGCAGGGTGATCGTAGGTACGAAGATATCAAGATGGTTCGGATCTTGACTCAGATGAACTCGAGTGTTTACGACCCAATACCTGCCCATGCTCATACGGAATCTGATATGCAACTCCTCGGCTTCACGTGGTCGTAGTGTGATTCTTACGAGTTGTACATCTTGCCCGTGATTGATCTGTCAGACGTCTTGCACCCAAGGAGCAACGACAATGACGCGTTTAGACTTTGCGCATTCACGAGACCATCAAATTGACGAATCTGCACCTTCAAGTGCCTGGAAAAGAGGAGCCATTGCTGTGATGGATGACGCTGTTAGTGACGCTCACCAAATTCGGAAGCCAGCCAACACCGGATCTGACGTTCATTTTTCAATGACGTCATCGTCCCCCCCTACGCCTCGCCACATAAGTACAAAAAGTTGGCAAGTACAGGCGAATTCAGTCAAGAAACTCCCCTACGGCGCACACGACAGCTCCCACTGCAAGATATCAGCTCTTACATACGACCTACACACGTCTTCACTAGTTTATCTCCACTAATCTTTTGATCAAAAATGCTCGCACCCGCCACTCGTCTCGCTCTCGCCCGCTCCGGCGCCTCTCCCGCCCTCCGCGTCGCCGCCCGCCGCACTCCGCTCCCACGCGCACGCTTCACCAGCGCGCGCTTCGCCAGCACAACCGAGCAGGCCGCCGCCGCCGTCAAGGCCTCCGAGGGCTCCGTCTTCTCCGGCGCGGGGCCGAGCACCACCGGGAGTGGCGCCTCCTCCTCCTCATCCCACCTCGCAGCGGGCGTCGCCGGCGGACTGACCGTCATCCTCGCCGGCTACACCGCCTACCAGTTCTCCGACGCGAAGAAGGCCGTGGACGCCGCGAGGAAGACGGCGAACTACGCGCAGCAGGCGAGGGACAAGATCTCGGATTCGGTCCAGGCGACGATCAACGACGGGAAGCCGAACGAGGCGCTCGCGTACCTCCGGAAAGTGGCGCAGTCTTATGTGGCCATGATCCCCGGCGCGAGCTCTTACATCGACGCCACGTTTGACTCGTTTGATAAGCTAGCGGAGACACACGGCCCTGAGGTGGAGAAGATTACCAAGGGCGCATACAACGTACGGACTGTTTGACGATGCTTTCATCCCTATACTTTTTTTTTTTTGCTGACATATAATCGCTATATATAGGATATCCAAAAAGTGTACAAAGATGCCAAGGCGAAGGGTACTGTCGACGCTGATGTCGCGCTGAGCGTCGCTGACATCCTCCGTCGTCGCCTGACTGAGCTTTATGACCTCGGCAAGCGTGCGGGCGAGGACGCGCTGGGCGAGGTGCTCGACAAGAACCCTCAAGTGAAGGAGAAGCTCGGCGGCGCGTACCAGCAACTCCAGGCACTAGCAAAGGACAAAGGACCAGAGGCAAAGAAGTTGCTTGAGGACACCCAGCGCGAGGTAAACACTCACCTGTCGTCGATAGGTTTTCGATACCTTGCTGAACTCGCCTTCAGGTGAAGGACATTTTCTCAAAGGGCTTCAGCGCTGATGCTCTCGTTCGTGCTCGTCAAGTCATCCAGCAGAAGGCGGAGGAAGCTCGCAAGCTTGCTGAGCCAGCTGCGCGCGAGGCCTGGGACAAGGCGATCAAGCAGGCACAACCGGCGCTCGACAAGGTGCCCGAGATCAAAGAGTATCTTAACACCAACTCCTCCGCCTTCGTCAGCGCGTCCCTCGGCGCTCTGGGAGGCTCGTCGGCAAGTGTGGATGAGATCGTGAAGAAGGTGAAGGAGGTGGCGAACATGAAGGAGGGCGAGCGGAAGGAGAAGGCGGAGGAGTTGAAGAAGTGGTTGGAGCACCAGGTCCAGGATGCGAAGAGCAAGACGACGGGTGTGCTTGGCCTCAAGTGGGAGGATGTGCAGGGCTACGTGAAGATGATACCTGGAGGTGACGAGGTACGCCGTTTCTCTCTACTCCGGAGTTGGGTATCTGAGTCTGATCGCGGGTGAACTATAGATGCTTGACAAGGTACCCAACGCTCGCGCCCTCATGGAGCTCTCGGCCGACCGCGGAGAGGACGCCGCCCGCCTCGCCCGTGAGACGTGGGAAGACGTCTTGCGCGTGCTCGAGAAGAAGGGTCGTGAAGCGAAGAAGCTCGCGGAAGGTACGGCGGAGGAGGCGAAGGACCATGCCGAGGGTGCAAAGGATGATTTGAAGGAAAAGGCTGGAAAGAAGGCGAATGAGGTGAAAGACAAGGCCGAAGATGCCAAAAATAAGGCGGGCGACAAGGTCGATCAGGCAAAGGGCAAAGCGGGCAAGAAGGCGGAGGAGGTCAAGGACAAGGCGAAGGAGAAGAAGTAAACACGCTGGTTCTGATGCTCTCGAAATGCGGCCAATAACGCAACACTCTCATTCTTGCAGCATGTATCATTATTAGCATAATCACTGTATCACTATGCAATAACATCACTCAAAGCCCGCCCTTATCTATACACAAAGAAAGAAAACAATAACAATATGGATAGCTGTGTACTCGTCACACTAAGTCAAGCTAATGATTGAGATGCATAGCTCCTTCCCGGCTACTGTCTATTGATGATGGATATAAGGCCAGAATCCTAGTCATGAACATAGGTGTCAGTCGGTCAGTCGCCAACTCAGGCCTTAACGCAATCGGTTAGCGATTTTTTTCTTCTACAGGACTGTGTAGAAACCAGCCACAGTCCGCCCATGGGGCCGTTGGTAAGCAGGTGACATGGGTCTCGTGAGAATATTCAAATATTTACCCGTAAGTAGCTTCTCTTCTTTCCACCACGCCAATAATTGGTTTCTGCGCACTCGCTCCTATAGAACTATCACATTCTTCGCTCAGACTCGCTCATGGCTGAATGTGAATCATTCTCGACTAATCTGATCTTCAATGGTTCTGGCCTCTTCGTTTTCAAAATCTAAGCTGCCATCATGGACGCTAGTTCGCAAAGCAGGCAGTGCTCCTCTCAACGCACGCTTTCAGGCATATAGCCAATCACCAGCCTTCAAGAACATTCCCAAAGATGTTCGCTACAGAAAATAGAAAAACGTCGAAGTACGGATGCAAGGCGGGTGCGGTCGTTGCTGGAACTTGCTCGCTGTGCTGTGACGTCTGCCACTCAGCTGGGAGAGCTTCCTTAGTAACAACGTCAAGTGCGTGGCAACTGATTGGTCGCATCTTTATTTTTCCCAAAAACATACTCATGCTTTTGTGCGTCGTAGCTGCATCTTTCGGGCATCGGGGATGGCGATTGCTCGCATGGCAGCCAATCGTTGCTCTTCTAAGCCTTCTGAATTCAAGAAAGAACGATCATGCCATACACGAGCAGCAGCTGCACCAAGGGATTTCTACAGTCTTGTGGATCAAGCATTGGGTATAAAGAGCACGATGAACGCTTTGCGATTTCCCCATCCCCGGTGGTCCCCCAAGTCTCCCAGCGAGCTTTTTTAACAGGCCCGGTGCCTCTCTTGCCACTAACTCCTTGAAGCCTCTTCTTTCGTGAGTAGTTGACGCTTACCTCTTTCCCGTTTGCTGATGATGCCAATACACTGTAGGATTTCGAGTTGACCTCACCCGCCCCTCTTTCTTCCAATCATCAAAATGCTTTCTCGTCTTTCTCGCCTTTCTCTACTTCTCGCCGCCGTCAGTGCGAGCGTACACGCCCATGGCGTTCTTACCAACGTTGCTGGTGGGAACGGAGTTGATGGCGTTGGCTTTGGTGTGCTTGCCTCCACCCCACGCGACGGTACCCGCGCGAACCCATTCCAGGTTCGTTCTCTCTTCTTCTCGAATTGCCTTGGCGAATCGTTATTGATTTCCGTTACAGCAAGATTCAAGTATCATTCGGGACAACGAAATCGCTCAAGGCTCTGCGGATGTTTGTGGTCGCACGCGTGCAGGCGGAAACAACAATGTCGCGAAGCAGCTCGTCGCAGCTTCGGACGCAGGTCTCCCGTCCGCCGAATCCGATGGATCCGTGAAGATGACACTTCACCAGGTTAACGGAGATGGTGCTGGGTAAGTAGTATTCTGATATATCGCCATTTGAAGAGGTAATGATTCGACTATTCCAGCCCATACACTTGCGAGGTCTCCGCAGATGCTACCGGCCAAGACTTTGTCGCTATGACGGTGACAACGAACGTGCCAGGAAAGAATTCACGCTCAAACGCGAAGGCAACGGATTTCCCTCTTGTAGCTCGTACGTTCTTCGCTCTTCTCCGACTACAACCACCTCTTACACAGTCGATTTTGTTAGAAATGCCGGCCGGCATGGCCTGCTCAGGAGGCCCGAATGGCGACGCGTGCCTCGTGCGTTGCCGCAACGCTGCCCGCGCCGGTCCCTTCGGTGGATGCGTCGCCGTCACCAACGCTGACGGTGGTGCTGCTAGTACACAGGCCGCCCCTGCCGCTGCCGCAGGAAAGGGTAAAGCTGCCAAGGCTGCTCCAGCGGCCGGTGCCGCTGCTGCTGGAGCTGCTCCGGCGGCCGCTTCTGGCAAAGCTGCTCCAGCAGCCGCTTCTGGTGAGGCTGCTCCGGCGGCTGCTTCTGGTGAGGCTGCTCCAGCAGCTGCTTCAGATGACGCTAGCGCCGCGACTACGGATGCGACAACTGGAACTGCCAGTACAGCCGCCGCCGGCACCAACGCTGTCAAAACCAAGTCGGCCAAGGTTGCACGTTTCAACCGTCTCAACCGTCTTGCACGAAGCATAGAAGAAGACCAAGCTATTGCTGAGGCGGAGGAGGAAGAGGAGGATGAGGACACGGAGGACCTTGCTCGCCGACTTTGGCGTGCACTTACACGTCGGGCTTCCATTGAAGACGAGCAAGCCGCTGCCGAGGCTGAGGAGGAGGAGCAAGAATGGGAGGATGATCCTAGCGCGGTCGCTGCTGCCATCGCTGCTGCCGAGAAGGCCGCAGCGCAAAAGAAGCGCTGGATCAAGTCGCGCGTCGTCGGTCGCCGCCGTGCTTACCAGTGGATCTGAAGTGCAAACTAACGTCTAAGATCGCACTTCTCTCTTGTTGCATCATGTCTGTTTATCATTGTGTTACCACTGGACTTTAAAATCGAGTTTGTATAAGTCAGAATAAAAATGCATAGCTTGTTATAGTAATCAAAACCTCGTTTGAACAAGAATGTAGTGGATTCAGTTGATATCCGCCTGCCTGCTCATAGGAGACGCTTGCAAGCCCGAAGGCGAGTTAAGTAAATGAGCTTGAAGTCTTTCACTCCGAGACCGCCGAAAGCAAGTGGTCTAGGATTTCTGATCACATGACTACATGCATCTAAAATTCAAATGATCTAATCATCTAAGTACGGGAGTGGACTGGGGTCTAGTGTGCTTGGCGGAATACCACCAACTTCCATCCGAGAGTCACTCATGAATAAACTCTCTGTCTCACAGAAAGAAAGCGCAGCGACGACAATGATTTAACGTTTTCTTCGTTAAATTTTTCTGACAATCTTTTGTACATCCTGAAGATGACTCTTCATTTATATCGATATGGACTGCCGGCATAACCTCAGCGTAAAATGCGGACACATCTCATAAATCCGCACTGTTGACGCCAATCTCGAACATGAGTTCTACTCAATTTACATATTATGTATCCAGTTCTTAGGTAAATTGTTCGCTTCTTCACCGGCATACTTACACCGACATAACTAGCCGTATCGTTTGACATGTGGACGCCTGTCACAAGCCTACACAGACTTTCGGAAAGACAAAGTTCCGACCTCGTTGCGCACCCAAGTACTTGGCGGCCATTGACTGCGGCCATAATCAACCAATATCTCCGATAGGAATCAGCTGGTTTGGAGGTTTGAACCACCACTCTGCAATTTGTGTAGACTGTATACTCGTGCTGGGTGCGGATTCGTCTAAAGTACCACCGACCGAGCAAATAATCTTCACAGGAGGTCTGTTATGCTTTGTTACTTGCCAAATCTCTTCTAACATCGATGCCGTGGTTCAATTTTCTGCCTTTTCAGCTGACCCCAGCGATGGCATATTCACGTCAACGACGGAATTCGTACTGCCATTTAACATGTCAAAAAATGCTTCTCATCTTCCTGTTCTAGAATCCATTTTCCGGAGAATGTTACACAATAGGCAAGGCTGTAACAAACATATAATTTCTCTTGAAAAGTCGTGCAAGTCAAGATCCCCCCTCACTTCGATCTCCTCTCCCCCATCTGGAACACGACCTTCGTGACGCACTATGGCCAAATTGACATATATTGATATTGCTGCTGCAGCTGGAACTCTTTATCTTGCAAGCAAGTTGGTTCAGCGCCGAACTGAAAAGACTAAGCCCTTACCTCCTGGGCCGTCTGGCTATCCTGTTATCGGCAATCTCCTCCAATGGCCCAAGCAGAAGGAATGGCAGGTTTTTACAGAATGGGCAAAGTCATACGGTTCGCTCCTTCAATAGCTCTTCCGAAATCGCTCATCCTTACGTCTCTCAACTTGACGCCAGGGGACTTGGTCTATGTTGATATTGCAGGACAGTCCATCATCCTAGTCAGCTCATCCGAAGTCGCACGAGATATACTCGACCGAAGGGGTGCAAACTACTCTGATCGCCCGTACCTTCATTTCGGAGGAACAATGTCAGGCTTTGGTAGTGTCACGACACTTCTAAACGACTCACCAGCTTTCAAGGAGCATCGCAAGATATTCGCGCAGGAGATAGGAAGCAAAAAGGCTTTAGCAAGATTTGATTCTCTGATGGAGGCAGAGGCCAAGCGTTTCGTCAGAAATATTATAAAAAATCCATCATCAGATGCACTCTTCGACCACATTCGCAGGTACAGTTATCTGAGGTATTATAGTAAAACCTTATTGAAGTACCTTTCTATAGCCTGTCTGCATCCATAATCCTTGACATTACATATGGATATCACGTCAAAGATGGGCAAGATGACATGGTTGACCTTGCTATAGAGACTGTTCACAGCTTCTCAGTTGCCGCCACACCGGGCGCACATATAGTGGATACATTTCAATGGCGTACGCAGCTTTGCTTTTGCTAGCCTACGTTTACAAAGGCTTGACAACAGCTATGATTTTGTAGTTGAATATCTTCCAGGCTGGCTCCCAGGTATGGGGTTCAAAAAGCAAGCTCGAAAATACTACCTGAAACTTCAAGACTTCCTCAACATCCCATATAATCGCATGGTAGAGGAAATGGTAATTTATCTATCCTACATGCTCACCAGATACTGAATTGAGTATGGGATGCAGGCGCAAGGCACTGCCCGACCTTCTGTAGTTGCGGGCTACCTTCAAAAGCAAGGCGCTAATACCGAGGAGCAGCAACGCCTCCTCAAGTTTGCAGCAGCATCTATGTATGGTGGAGGGGCTGATACGGTTCGATTAGTTTGCAAAATAGTCTAAGGCATTTGCTAAAACCGCAGAACAACAGACATTGCATACAGTGCATGGCTTCTTCCTTAACATGGTTCTCTATCCAGAGGTGCAGACCAAAGCTCAAGCTGAGCTTGATGCCTTCATCGAAGAGGAGCATCGACTGCCTACTCTGAGCGACCGTGGAAGATTACCCTACGTGGATGCTCTCGTCATGGAGGTTTTCCGCTGCACTTGTGTTGTTCGACAGGGAGTCGCACATAGAGCTCGCAAGGACGATGTATACAATGGCTACTTCATTCCGAAAGACACTGCTGTTATTCCAAACATTTGGTATGATTCTTGTCCTACTTCTTACCAATCAGTGTACTAAATCGCTTGACTCAGGTACATGTGCAACAACCCGGAAGTCTACAGCAATCCAAGTATCTTCAACCCCGACCGATATCTTGGAAGTAATCCTGAGCCCGATCCGTTGACGGCCGTGTTTGGATATGGACGTCGTGTATGCCCAGGTCAGATCCAGAACTCAACAGCATATCGAATTAGATTGGCGACTAAATGTTATACATACAGGTCGGCTTTTTGCTGAGAACACGCTTTTCGTGACCTGTGCAACTTCCCTTGCTATCCTTGACATTTTCCGTGCTCGCGACGAAGCTGGGAATGAGATCATCCCTGAGGAAGACTGGGAGGGTGGACTTATTGCGTCAGTCATATACTCTCCAACGTTTCACCTATATGCTCATAGCATTCTAGTGAGGTTCAAAAGTTCAAGTGTATCATCAAACCACGTTCAGCTCAGAAGGAGGCTTTGGTGCAAATCGGCGCGTGAGGGGTTTGCGTAGCTTCCTCAAGTGACAGGAGCATTTCCGATTGCATACGCACAGATATTACGACATATTGGACTGAGGAACACTGAAAAGTGTGGTTTCAACACTGTTCTCGGCTCTATTATCAACATCACTACCTTACTTTGATACATGCTTATGTAACTTGTATTAACACAATTATCGCTGTCCGATAGGAGCCGAGTGAGTAAAGGATTTCCCATGCAGGAGGAAGGGGTGGGCATCCTCGTACATAGGAGACCACCAAACATGAAGAAAGTCCCCATGCGAATAAGAGGTAATAATACCGGAAGAGTGCACCATGCGTGATAGTGTGCATTAGCATGAGAAGAATATATTAGATACAGCTCGTGGTATCAACAACTGTCAGCTACCCTCAAATGAATGAACTCAAGCTTGATGAGTACCCACCGTTCCATCCTTGTGTGCTCTGGACACAACGAGCCACAAGTATTTAATGGAATAGCAAGTGGAACGCACGATTGTAAAGAGAAATCGATTGTCGTTGTTTGTTGCATTAATAAGCTCATTGAGCGCACATCACCGCGTAAGAACGCGTTTCTACCACATTTTGCGGCAATTCCTAGCTTCATTCAAATTTTGTCAGTGTTTGCGGCCCTAGGATTGCACGATCAAGTCTTCAGTCTGCTGCGACTGCAAGTGAATAAGTGCTGCGGGCAGCGCAGTCGAGAGTGTGAGTTCAAGAAGAGGGATGAAGATGTTGAAACTGGTCGTCAATGCTAAGAAGGTATGAATCACAATATGGCTGTGTAACCATTGCAATCACCAGCCCAACGTGAAGCAGTGGAACGATAGCAATGTTACACAGTAACGAGAGTCCTAAAAGTTGATCCTGAGAAGTCAGAAACCACACATGGAGGCATGGAAGGTACGATGTTGACGCACGGCTCGGAGAGTCAATTACACGAGAAGAAACTTCGCGGAATAGACTCCGAAAAGTCCAAGGAGTTGTATGAGGAAGAGATATATGCAACAAAGACACCATGGTCATTTGCGCAACATCGGCAGCATAGGTCCTAGCGAGAACTCAGCACCTCTATCCTCTCCTCCGCAAGCATCCGCCCTTACAAATCGGCCCGTACTATGTAACCTTCCATCAACAACTATTGATGAGATAACTCACAAGAAAAAAACTGCTATAAATTAGCCAAACATACGTACATGTGCGAAGAACAAAGCTTTGTTCAGTTAGACCCAATTAAAGATAACAATTGACAAGGTTCAAGTATACGAGAGGTTGCGATAGTAGAGGGTTTTGAGCGACGATGATATTTTGAGATACAAGAGGTAGCAGAGGTACAAGGTCGAGTGAGACGGCGATGGAGGTGGTGGTGTTCGAAAGAGATCCACAGAACCGGGGCAGACAAGCAAGAAATTGGGTAACTCGCTCGCAACGAAGGCGCTTGCGGGTTACAGGACTTGTGTCTTTTTCTTTTCTCCCTCCCCTAGTCGCTCCGCTCCGTGCTATAGTAGAAACCGCGTCTTGTACTTAGTTTACTGTTGCGGTATAAGAATACAGATTCAACAACAACAGCAGCATTACAGGACTCGTGACAGGAGCACCACGTGCCAGGTGCTGTTGTTGTTGTTGTTGAATCTGCATTTATAACCCGCAACAGTAGACTAAGTACAAGACGCGGTCCACTATATTCTACACAATGATGAGAGGTGAGAGATAGAGTGAAAATAGGAAAGAAAAGTTCGAGTGAAGCATGGGTTGGGGTGTATATAGCGTGCCCCTGGGCGATATCATGATAGCTTTACATTGAGAGAGGAAGCGGAACGAGACGAAATGAGGCCGAGCGGAACAGGCTGAGCGAGGCGAGAGAAGGTGCAATCAGAATATAGAGAGAGAATACACGTGCCAGGTGCACTGCTTGCTCCCGCCCCTCGCTCTCGCGGGCTGACGACAGCCCAGCTTGCCGCGCAGCTCGTCGTAGTGTTTTCATAACCTACCCACCCTACACCTGTGTCAGGGGTCCGTGCCGGGGGGATGTCGTTCTCGCTTGACCCCTCCCCCCGACACCCACGACTCGGGGAGACTGCCCGGCATTGCGTCGGGCAGGCGGGGGGGGGGGTATGGTTCCCCGATCCACCCAGATCGCTGGGACGTACTAGACACGCTTGTCGAGTAGTTAGCCGCAGTGTAACATATCAGATGTGACAGTGAGCGCAACTGATAGAACGAGTGGGATGTTTCCGAGCATGCCCAGTGTAGTCTTTGTGAAATTGCACCCTCTGAGGTTCTCGATCGGAAATCTCTCTGCCAGCGTCCGTGGCAGACTTGTAATCGGGAGTCTCGGAGGGTGTATGAGTTCTATAAGTATTATGTAAGGCAGAATCCACTTCGTGGCCTTGCAGCTCCCCTCGTCTCTCCCATCTAACACAGCCCTTGTAACATATGATGGGAAAGCTGACATATATTGATATTGCAGCAGTAGCTGGAATTCTTTATCTCTCAACCAAGTTGGTCCAACACTGGGCTGTGAAGACTCGTAGGCCCTTGCCTCCTGGACCATCTGGCTATCCTATCATTGGCAATCTTCTTCAGTGGCCTAAACAGAGGGAATGGCAGGTTTTCACGGAATGGGCAAAGACTTATGGTTTGTTCTTTCGACAGCTCTCCTAAAATTACCCATCATGATGTCTTCCAACTCCAACTCCAGGGGACTTGGTCTATGCCGACATTGCAGGACAGCCTATCATCTTGGTCAACTCATCTGAAGTTGCACGCAACCTACTCGATCGGAGGGGTGCAAACTATTCTGATCGTCTGTACTTTCACTTTGCAGGAACAATGTCAGGCTATGGTGGGTTCACTGCAATGCTAAACGATTCGCCAGCTCTCAAAGAGCACCGGAAGATATTTGCGCAGGAAATAGGAGCAAAGAAGGTCTTGGCGAGATTTGATAGTCTTATGGAGGCGCAGGCGAAACGTTTTGTCAGAAACGTCTTGGAAGCGCCTTCATCAGACGCGCTCTTTGACCATATCCGCAGGTGTGACCACATAGAGTATCACACCAATGCTCTATCGAACCTGCCTTAATATAGCCTGTCTGTTTCTATAATTCTTGACATTACATATGGTTATCAAGTCAAGGATGGGCAAGACGACATGGTTGATCTTGCCATAGGGACCACTCACGACTTCTCGGTCGCCACCTCACCAGGGACATACCTCGTGGATACATTTCCTTGGCGTACGCAATTCCTGCTTTTCTTGCCAGTCATTGTAGATATCTGATGAGGGTTGTACATTTTTAGTTGAACGTCTCCCAGATTGGCTCCCAGGCATGGGGTTCAAAGAGCAAGCACGAAAATACTATCTGGGCCTTCAAGATTTCCTGAACGTTCCGTATAACATTATGTTAGAAGATATGGTAGGATAGTTGTTCTTTATGCTTATCAGACACTGAACCAACGGCGGGATGAAGGCAGCAGGCACTGCGCGACCTTCCGTAGTCGCTAGTTACATTCAAAACCAAGGCGTTACCACCGAGGAGCAAGAGGTCCTGCTCAAGTATGCAGCAGCATCTATGTATGGTGGAGGGGCTGATACAGTTTGTTTAATGTGCAGAAGAATGTGGGAAATTGGCTGACATTGCAGAAAATCGTTCAGTCACTGCATACAATGCACGGCTTCTTCCTTTACATGGTTCTATATCCAGAGGTGCAGATTAAGGCACAGATCGAGCTTGATGCTTTCATCGAAGAGGAGGGTCGGCTCCCTACTCTGAATGACCGTGCAAGATTGCCTTACGTCGAAGCTCTTGTCACGGAGGTTTTCCGCTGCACCTGCGTTATCCGGCAGGGAGTTCCACATAAAGCTCGTAGAGATAGTGTCTACAATGGGTACTTCATTCCGAAAAACTCTGTTGTGATTCCAAATATTTGGCAAGTTAATTATTCTACATTTTTACCGACTAGTGTGCTAGCTTACTTGTGTTAGGTACATCTGCAACAACCCAGAAATATATACCAATCCAAGTATCTTCAACCCCGATCGATATCTTGGAGACAATCCCGAGCCCGATCCACGTCTCGCCGTGTTTGGATATGGACGTCGGGTGTGCCCAGGTTGGATTTATAATTCAGGGCTATGCTGCATTAGACTGATAAATAGAAACTGCTCACCCAGGACGATTCTTTGTTGAGAACACGCTCTTCGTGACTTGTGTAACCTCACTTGCGGTACTTGACATTTCAAGCGCTTGCGATGAAGCCGGGAACGAGATTGTTCCTGAAGAAGACTGGAACGGGGGAGCACTTATCTCGTAAGTCGCTATGCTCTCTTGCAGGTCCGCCCTTGTGCTCATACCTAGCATCCTAGCGAGATTTCACAATTCAGGTGTACCATCAAATCACGCTCAGCTCAGAAGGAGGCTTTGGTGCAGTTTGGCGCGTAATAGATCAATGCCGCTTTCTCGAATCAGCGTCATAACATCACGTCCTTTGCTTTGCTGCGCATGTGACTTGACGAATATTAATATAATCATCACCATCTATTTCAAGATCCTGATGCACTAGTAGGTTTCGACAGGGTAAAAGTCGTCAAATGCTATTTCATGACTTTTCTGTACTGTATTCGATGGACAAAACCATCTTGAACATAATTTTTGAGCGTACAATAATAGGCACTTTGGTAGAAAAGAGAGTGAAGCAACGCATATATCGTGGATGGCTGTCCCATACTCGCTCGACTCGAATGCCTAAACAGCGTCCTCCCCTTGCGCCTTTGGTTCGGTGCAACATAAGTAGAGCCGCCTGCTGCCGCCGTCACGGTGCAACCCTTCTTCCTTTTTGCATCTCAATCGACTGAAAAACGCATAGCTCCTTTTCTTGATGTCAGATCGCCGCGCGTCCGGACACAACTCAGTGTCTGTCTCTCTGTCATGCGTCAGTAGCATTTCCCGTATCTCCTCTCACCCTCCCTGCATCTACCATATGCGCGTTAAGAAGCGATCTCGACTTTCATCGGTCATCCTCTGCCCTTATTGAGTAATACCGCTGACGCCTTGTGTTTCGGCTGAACGACCATGACCGATATCCTTTGTGTCAGGGCTCATCTGCTTAGTACTTACGTTATCGGTGAGCTGATGCAAACTTCTAGCGACTTAGATCAAATCGTGTCTGACGATGCCGTAGTCGACCGTAGGAACGCCGTGCCCTAATAAGGATATTTTCTCGGGTTGCTTAGTAAGGGAGGACAGTGATGGGAGCAATTTGCTTCGTTTGGTTGTTTCGCGAAGGGGAGGGCGCGAATAGTGTCCGGGAAGGCGGCCGTCGTGGGCGGCGCGACGTCACCTTCAACACTGGCACGCTGAAGCCAAGACTGCGGCGCTTGCCCTTGCATGCCTGCCGACGCGGATCATGCATCATGGGTGCTTCTTGCGGCACCTCTGATTAGAAAAGCTCCCCCAGCCACAAATCCGCCTCTCGTGAAACGGTTTAGCCAACCAGAAAGCGTGCCATCTCTAGACCGTCTCCCCTCGGCTCGGCTCATATCCGCAGTCCTTTCAATGTTCAGCGCTCGATTTATTTTAACATTTATTTTTTTTGTCGATTTGGCTCCGTGGCTGGGTTGTGACGAAACGACCTCTGTCTTAAATCGGCTAGGCCTCCCCGCATTGACGGACAGCAATCTTTCCCCCTCTCCCCTCATCCCTCGACACATATCCCACCTTGAGCTATGTCATCGCATCAAAACCCGCACCACTCTTGGGTCGACGTCCTCATCGTCGGCGCCGGCCCTGCCGGGCTCATGTCCGCCAACGCGCTCTCTCGCATGGGCGTCAACCTGCGCATCGTCGACAAGCGTCCGCACAAGCTTGCCGCCGGCCAGGCGGACGGGATTCAGCCCCGGACGATTGAAGTCCTCCAGGTAAGAATCTAATCTGCAATTGCGAGTGATGACTGGCACGCGAGTCTGACCCAGCCTAACCTCGACTCCCCCCACACCCCCTCTCTCTTTCGTGGCAGAGCTATGGCTTGGCTGAGCGTTTGCTGAAGGAGGGGAACCAAATGCACGTGGCGGTGAGCACAGCGCGTAATACTCACTGCCTCTCGCCTCTTACGCTCCCCTCCGTCTCTCCAGGCGTTCTACAACCCCAGCGCAGACGGTGGGATCGAGGTAAGCGGTGGCCGTCGAGCTGGCTTCCCGTCGGATGTGTGACCTGGTTCTCACGCCCGTCTCCCCCTCACTAACGTTTAGAGAATCAACCGGGCCCCCGACGTGACCGCTCCGACTGCTCGCTTTCCCTTCGAGGTACGTGCTATATGCTGCTTCGATGTTCGTGCAAGTGGTTGACGACAGAGCGTTGTTCCCCCCTCTTCCTCTGCTCCAGGTCACTCTCCATCAAGGGGCCATCGAGAACATCTTCGTCGACTCGCTTAGGGAACATGGCGTCACCGTCAGGCGTCACACCCTCCCGCTCTCGCTCGAGCTATCTCGGGACCCGGCTAAGCTCCGAGACCCCCATTCATACCCTATTACGGTGAGCGGCGTTCTTTTTTTTCTTCTAGAAGCGCAGCGATAGAGACGATGGCTCACACACGTGCTGTGAAAGGTCTCACTGAGCGATCTAGACAATCCGCACAGCGAGCCGGAGATCGTGCACGCAAAGTACTTGGTGGGGGCTGACGGTGAGTCTGAGCCACATCATCTTCTTACCATAAATCGGGCGTACTGAATGGGACGACGACGGCAGGCGCGCACTCGTGGGTCAGGCGGACATGCGGCATCGAGATGGAGGGAGAGGACACAGGTACGTGCGCAAACTGGGCTGTCTGGTATGGTCGCGTCTTAAAATCGAATCCGCTTGCAGAATACGTTTGGGGTGTCCTGGACATTTATCCGGACACGGACTTCCCCGACATTCGGAATCGGACAGCCATTCACTCCAACAATGGCGAGTCAAAATTCTATCACCCGCAGACCCACATGAATAACGTAGATGTGTAGGAGCGTGTATGATTATCCCTCGCGAGGGCGACAAAGTGCGGCTGTATGTCCAGCTGAATCGGGACGCCCACCTTGCGAGCGCAGGAGAACCGATCACGAAGGACGTAATGACGTTCGATAAAATTATGAAAGTAAGAGCTGTTCTATTTTTGTAAGAATGATGACAAGTTCTCATTGTTCTCCATCAAGGTCGCTAAGAAGTCGTTCGCGCCGTACCGCATCGACCATACGGGAGAGCCGGAATGGTGGTCGATCTACAAGAGTGAATATTACAGCCCCGCCTTCTTTAGGCTTCACGAGCACTAAACGTACGTTCCAGTTCGGCAACAGGTTGCGAACCGGTTCTCGCTTCATGAGCGCATCTTCATTGCCGGGGACGCGTGCCACACACACTCGCCCAAGGCGGGCCAAGGCATGAACGCCAGTATGAACGACAGTCACAACCTTGGTGAGTCACTTCTCACCAATTTTTAGACCCCGCCTGAGCTCACTCGTGATTTCCAGCCTGGAAGCTCACTCACGTCCTCCGTGGCTGGGCGGATTTGTCCCTCCTCAAAACGGTACGCGTCTCCTGCTGTTCTCGCCTGCTTCCGGCTTCCTGAACTGGTTCTCAGTACGAGTTCGAGCGCCGCAAGTATGCCCAGGACCTCATCGCTTTCGACCGCAAGTTCGCTGCGTTGTTTTCCGGTGCGGCTGCCGCAGCCGGAGATACGGCTGCCATGGGCGTCAGCCACGAGCAGTTCCTCCAGTGCGTCTCTGGCCTTTGTTTTCGGTCTCGTATTCGTATTCATCCTCTACTCCGTGCAGGGTGTTCCAAACTTTTGGCGGCTTCACCTCCGGGATCGGCATTCACTACGCGCCGTCTTCGCTCGTCCACCCTCAACAGCAGGGTTGTATGCCCGGGCTCGTCGTCGGCCAGCGCGTGATCCCATCCGTCGTCCTGCGCGCAGCAGACTCGCGCCCGTACGAGATACAGGACCTTCTCCCGTCAGATGGGAAGCACAAGTTGCTCGTGTTCTGCGGCCCGGCGAACGACCAGAGGATGCAGGAGTCGATGCGGGCGCTGAACGCCGCTCTGGGCAAGAGGATGTGGCCGGCGGGCGGGAGAGAGGCGATGATGGATGTACTCGTGTTTTGTCAAGGGAAGACAAGGGAGGTGAACTGGACGGACGTGGCGCCGTCGTTCAAGCTTCACTGGACCAAGTACGTGCCCTCGGTTTCACCCCGATCCAAGGCCGTTGCTCACCATTTCCTCGCAGAGTGTTCGTCGACGATGTATGCGCCGCGGGCCGTATCGGAGGCCATCTTTATGAGACATATGGCGTGGGTACAGAAGGTGCAGTGGCTATCATACGCCCTGACGGGTATGTTGGAAGCGTGTTCCCGCTGGCTCAGGCGGAGGGGGTGGACTCGTACTTTTCGGCTGCATTGGGACTGAAGTCCAACTCTGAGTCAGAGATGAGCCAGGCTCGTCTCTGAATGGATGTGGGGAATTTTAATCTATGTAGCGATCTGAGGAATTGTACGAGTATTTTGTTGCGTGTATACCTAATTTTTTTCCAACTTTGGATTTTGCTGTTGCCTCCTATTTTTGAGCGTTGAGTTCAAGATCCGTGTACTTGTCGTGCCTTGACCCCGTCCCGCTTCCTGAGGGCATGTCCGGCGTAACCCTAGTTTTGGACTATCCTTCCTCCCACGACCTCGTACCTTCGATCGGCACTAGCCGCCATTCGCCCACGCCGTTCGCTTCTTATCCTGGTCATATTTCTCCCACCGTGTTGTTTATGAGCTTGTTTTCCCACTCACGCCTTTCTTGCGTTCCGATTACCTCAAACCCACTCGGAACTGTCGTTCTGCCTGCTTTTTCTCCTTATCTCGTTCAAATGCATATGTCATCTCAGGAACTTTGTAGGGTGCTCGAATAAAAAAGAATGCTTCCATCCGTTCAGCTAGCATGTGCCCTGAATTCGGAATTCTGAATCTTGGGCAAACAAACGCGTTATCTTTGCGTATTTTTGCCAGAATCACAACCCATGGTTATTGACTGGTGGACCCACCCGCACGAAGGGTTGCCAGCAAGAGCCTTGAAGCTCGAGGCTTCGGCCAGAAGGACCTGTTCATCCGGGCTCCTCCGTCGAACGCTGGTGCTTCTGCATGCTTCACGTCCAAGTGCACTTGAAGTTGAGATGGCTAGATCTTCCATTTCAGGGTTTTATCGGTATATTCACAGAACTTTATGTATTTGTCTTGTTCGGTTAGTCTTCAGAAGCGAATCGCCAAAGCCAGCTGCTCCAGGCACTGCCACAGACTTCAAGTTTTATGGAAAACAAGGGGGAGGTCTTGGCATCGGCCACGGGCGAATGAGACTCCAATGCTTTCTAATCGAGCTTCTGGCGGTGATATACGGAATCACAAGAAATTCATCTCCATATGTACTTCCCAGTGGTAAAAGTTTACCAGACGATCGGGTAACAAACTGAGGCCGTGCAACATAGAACTTGCCAACAAGTGAATCTCGCCGTCAATATGTCCAAATCTATTTCTTGTAAACGCCAATACCAGCTACAAGTAATACCATCTTCCAAAGAACCGCTCACCGCAGCGCCCATTGCGTTCGGCAAGACGGCACCTGCAGGATTTGGCATCACGCCCAAATACTGCGCATCGAGATATGGCTTCTGTGGCGTTAGCCTATTTGATCCTTACTGCTGGGAAATTGTCAAAATTTACTGGTTTTATGGAAAAACACTTGGCCGACCGGGCTGTAAGATATTGTTTTAAATCGGGCAAGATTGCCACCCACACCATCCCTAGCCATCTTCCTCCTCCCCGGTTTTCCCTTAACTTTTATCCCCTCAACGCATGTCATCGCACACCAACCCTCAGCATTCTTGGGTCGATGTCCTTGTTGTTGGCGCCGGTCCCGCCGGGCTCATGTTCGCCAACGCTCTCGCTGGCATGGGCATCAACTTGCGCATCATCGACAAACGTCCGCAAAGGGTTGTCGCTGGCCAGGCCGACGGAATCCAACCTCGCACTGTCGAAGTCCTCCAGGTGCCTGATCTGCCATCATATACCACGCGGGTCTTACTCAAACCATTGTTTGTTCGTGGCAGAGTTACGGTCTGGCGGAGCGTCTGCTCAAGGAGGGATGTCAGGTCCATATGGTGGTGAGTAAGCTTGTGCTCTGACTTGTTTCTTGGTTTAAGCTCCGAATCGCTTCCTTAGTCCTTCTACAATCCCAGCCCAGATGGTGGAATTGAGGTCGGTGGCAAAATTTATGTGGCTTCTGTGAAACACTTATGCGCTTCTCTTCTATCTGTGTTTAGAGAACCAGTCGGGTCACTGATGTGACCGCTCCGACCGCTCGCTTTCCATTTGAAGTATGTACAAAATTGCTATTCATCAAACAAAAAAAGCTGCCGAGTTTTCTCCGAATATCAGCTAAAGCGACATGAGCATCCCTTCCTTCTCTCCACAAAAAGTCGTGTTTTAATGGATTGCGACTGAAGATGGAGCTTTATAGGTCGCACTCCACCAAGGCATAATCGAGAATATTTTTGTTGACTCGCTCAGGGAAAAGGGCGTTACTGTCGATCGTCACACCCTTCCGCTCTCGCTTGACCTGTCTCAGGATGCGGCTAAACTCCGTGATCCTCATTCATACCCCATCACGGTGAGCGGTGTTTGAGACCTATATTGTGGTGATGGAGGTTGCTTATGAGCCCAATAGGTTTCAATGAGCAATTTGGGTAAACTACAAAGCGAGCCGGAAATCGTGCACGCCAAGTACTTACTCGGAGCTGATGGTGAGCCAAAACTGTTGCCCTCCACATGTACCAATGGTACTGAATAGGATATATAATCCCAGGCGCCCACTCATGGGTCAGGCGATCATGCGGCATTGAGATGGAGGGAGAAGATACAGGCAAGCGAGCAATTGGTCTTTAATCTTAAATTTATTTATAGTACACTTGCAGAATATGTTTGGGGTGTCGTGGACATCTATCCTGACACCGATTTCCCTGACATTCGCTACCGCACAGCCATCCATTCAAACAATGGTGGGGCAACATATACTTCAAATATAGGCTATTCTAACAATAAATATTTGTAGGGGCGTGTATGGTCATTCCTCGTGAAGGCGACAAGGTACGACTTTATGTGCAGCTGGATAGGGATGCGCACTTTGCAAGTGCAGGAGAACCAATCACGAAGGATGTAATGACGTTTGATAAGATAATGAAGGCGAGTTACTATATATCACAGATAATTTCATCAGAGCTCAATTTGCATTTAGGTTGCAAAGAAGTCCTTCGAGCCGTATCACATTGGCCACATCGGAGAGCCAGAATGGTGGTCCATTTACAAGAGTGAATATTTACTACAATCCAAATACATTATCTCGTGACAAACAACGTTCTTTTCTTCAGTTAGGCAGCAGGTGGCCAATCGATTTTCGCTTCACGAACGTGTCTTCATCGCCGGAGACGCATGTCATACACATTCGCCCAAAGCTGGTCAAGGTATGAACGCCAGCATGAATGATAGTCATAATCTTGGTGGGTTTTTGCTTATAGCATTCGTGCATTACTTGAGCTCAACAATGAATCCAGCTTGGAAACTTGGACATGTTTTGCGTGGTTGGGCTAACATGTCTCTGCTCAAGACGGTACGTATCTTTTATGATTCTCCTCAGCTTCACCTTGTTGAGTCGGCCTACCCAGTATGAACTAGAGCGCCGCAAATACGCCCAGGACCTCATCGCCTTCGACCGCAAGTTTGCTGCACTATTTTCAGGTGTCGCAGCAACAGCAGGAGATACGAGCGCTACGGGCGTGAGTCACGAGCAGTTCCTCGAGTACGTATTGTCACCTTCCATGAGTGCGCGCTCATATCTAATCCTTCTGTCCACTCCACCGCAGAGTTTTCCAAACATTCGGTGGCTTCACATCTGGAATTGGTATCCACTATGCGCCCTCTTCTCTCGTCCATCCCCATCATCAATCCTGTATGCCTGGGCTCGTCGTCGGCCAGCGCGTGATCCCGTCAATCGTTCTTCGCGCTGCCGACTCACGTCCGTACGAGATTCAGGACCTTCTTCCATCGGATGGGAGACACAAAATACTAGTCTTCTGTGGTCTAGCAAAGGACCAGAGGATGCAGGAATCGATGAGGGCTCTGAACGTTGCGCTAGGGAGGAAGGTGTGGCCAGCGGGTGAGAAGGAGACGATGGTGGACATGCTCGTGTTTTGTCAAGGGAAGACAAGGGAGGTGAACTGGACGGACGTAGCCCCATTATTCAAGCTCCATTGGACCAAGTAAGTGCTTAAAACGTCACCAAATGAATACGCTCATCAGCTGTCTCACTCCCAGAGTGTTTATCGATGATGTGTGCGCTACTGGCCGTAATGGCGGTCACCTTTACGAGACGTATGGTGTCGAGGAAGGCGGTGCTGTGGCTATTATCCGTCCTGACGGATACGTTGGAAGTGTATTCCCACTCTCTCATGTAGAAGGAGTAGACGCGTACTTTTCAACCGCCTTGGGCATAAAGTCCAGTCCTGAAGCAAACATGAGCCAAGCGCGTCTGTGAAGAGACACGAGGAAAGCCGACGGAGGAAGTAGGCTTGCTTTGGGATTGTGCGACTATTGGTGTCTACATACTGCATACAAAACATAACCATTCTAACACTACTAATTTATAAGACATCCAATGACTATGACATTCAGGACATGACGCAGCGCTGATTTTTTTCACCGTCTTAACTTATACTAGGTAAGTGCCTTGAAATATTGACCTATAGCAACAATAACTTAGATGTTCATCGTAATTTAGACGTGCATCAAAGCAATTTTATGGTCTTGAGATGCTATGTACGTCCGAGCAACGTCTTTCAAGATAATGCTCTTTGTTCTTAGAACTAGCATGGCTGAGCGGAAATTTACATAAAAAATGTACGTCAAAGTTTGTCTCACCCCTTAATTTTTTCCCTGTCTGCTATCCACGGTTCCTTTTTACACGGATGCTTCTAACATACACGCATTACCACGTAATGCATTATCAATTTTACGGTCTATTTACTCGCGCGTAGACTTGAACATAACGACTCTTGGCATCCAGATACGATGCCGCAATACAATTGAACATGCAATCAGATATGCTTCCGTCGCTTGAAGGGAGGTAGCATTATCCTGTTCAATTTTACGCGCCAATCTCCACCAAGGCCACCTTCTCAGCTGAGCGTGGCTTGATGATACATTCGAATTTTGAGACTTCACTGAAATGGCATGAGTACAAAGGTGAAATGCTGGGGAGTATGTAGCTTACGAAATGATTCCTCCGCTCCAATCCTCTTCAGGAAGAATCTCGTTCCCGGCTTCATCGTGAGCACGAGAAATGTCAAGGACCGCAAGTGAAGTCACGCAAGTCATGAAGAGCGTATTCTCAACAAAGAGTCGGCCTAAGCAAGAATTTCTTAGTGCCAATCTAACGCAATGAGATATCGAGTTTTCGATCTGACCTGGGCACACACGACGTCCGTATCCAAACACAGCCAAACGTGGATCGGGCTCAGGACTTTCTCCGAGATACCGATCAGGATTGAAGATACTTGGGTTACAGTAGACGTCTGGGTTGTTGCACATGTACCTAAAACGAGCAAGTTAGGACGTCAGTTAATAAAGATTCAACACATCAAACACACCAAATGTTTGGAATCACGGTGCAGTTCTTTGGAATGAAGTACTGGTTGTAGAAATCGTCACTGCGAGCTTGATGTGGGACTCCCTGTCTGACAACACAAGTGCAGCGGAAAACCTCCGTGACAAGAGCATCAACGTAAGGTAATCTTGGGCGGTCGTCTAGAGTAGGGAGCCGATGCTCCTCTTCGATGAAAGCATCAAGCTCAGTCTGCGCCTTTATCTGTACCTCCGGATAGAGCACCATATAAAGGAAGAAACCGTTCGTCGTATGCAATGACTGTTGTCCTGTAATATTAGCAAATTCCCTGTGCGCCTCTGTAAACTAAGCGAACCGTATCGGCGCCTCCGCCATACATGGACGCTGCTGCAAACTTGAGTATCTGCTGCTGCTCGTCGACAATGACACCTTGTTTTTGAATGTAAGCTGCAACTACGGAAGGTCGAACTGTGCCTGCCACCTTTGTCATATACTCAGTTCAGTATCTGATAAGTATAGAGGACGATTTACCTACCATGCTTTCCAACATAAGATTATACGGAACGTTGAGGAAATCTTGAAGGCGAAGTTGGTACTTCTTCGCTTGCCTTTTAAATTCCATGCCTGGAAGCCAGCCTGGAAGACGTTCGACTACAAACGTGTGAGTGTTATAGAAGGCTCATGGCCATAGACAAGCAAATAATAATAATACGTACGCCAGGGAAACGTATCCACAATATGTGCACCTGGTGTGGCGGCGACTGAGAAGTTGTGAACAGCCTCTATGGCAAGGTCAACCATATCATCTTGCCCATCCTTGGACTGATATCCATAGGTGATGTCAAGAATTATGGATGCGGATAAGCTATGAAAAAATAGCTTCAGTAAAGAGTTTCACAATTAATTTTGTGGGCACACCTGCGGATATGGTTACCTAGTGCTTCAGATGATGGTTTTTTTAGGATATTTCTGACGAAACGCTTTGTTTCTGCCTCTATGAGAGAATTAAACCTTGCTAGAGCCTTCTTGCTTCCTATCTCCTGTGCAAATAGCTTGCGATGCTCCTTGAAAGCTGGCGAATCGTTCAGAAGTGTCGTGACACCACTATAACCTGACATTGTTCCTGCAAAGTGAAGATACGGACGATCAGAGTAGTTTGCACCCCTCCGATCGAGTATATCTCGTGCGACATCGGACGAGTTGACTATGATAACAGGCTGTCCTGCAACATTAACATAGACTAGATCCCCTTGATTCGTCGAGTGACGTAAGAATGAAAAAAGTATAGCGAGCTACTGAAACAACAAACCGTAGACCTTTGCCCATTCTGTAAAAACTTGCCACTCCTTCTGCTTGGGCCACTGGAAGAGATTGCCGATGATCGGATAACCAGATGGTCCAGGAGGTAAGGGCTTAGTCTTGTCATTCTGACCCTTTGTCAACTTGGCTAAAAGATAAAGCATTCCAACTGCGGCTGCAGTGTCAATATATATCAGCTTGAGCATTTTGCGTTGCACTATTCGATTGAAAAATAGGAGAGCAGAGGGTGAGTGAGGATGGAATTTTAACCTCGTACAACGTGTTTGGAGTTATTATATATTTGTTGTAGCCTTACATAATTATCTTCTCCAACAAACAAGTTCTAGAAGAGGAAGATGCGAAGCATTTTCGGCATTTCAAGTGATGGTGATGATCGAATAACATAGATATTCCATAGTTGGAGCTACTAAGAAGTTGGAAAATCGTGTCATCAATGCACGACGTAAGTGTTAAAAGTGTTTAAGCACTTAACATCACTTACATGGTTAGTGCTTCAGATGGACGCATGCCTAGCAAGGCATATGGGCTGCATAAGTAGCAGAGTAGCGCCTCAACGTTCGAAACTTGCTGGCCCTCGATGGGGACACTGGTCGTGATGTCCACAGCCGATCGCCATTAGGCGCGCACCGAAGCCAGAACCTCGTATCTTCGAAAGTCAGCGTGAGTTTGTGACGTGTGTACGCATGTCAAACGTCTAGGCCATTTTGGTGCATGATGGGTGAAGAAGCAGAAGATTTGCCTAAGAATCTGACGTATAGAATTTGGGGTAGTACGGAGTTTGCCAAAGAAACGAGAGAACCTTGATATTTGGAGCTCGTTGATCCCTGTCAGAAACACAGGATGGCCGTGTTTCAGTCTTAGTGTATATAAAACAAGCCGCAGACTTGTATTAGATTGACGCCAATAGGGATGGTTTGTAGTGTCTGCCTGTATCTTAAACAGCAAGCCTATGTTAGGCCTAGTGTACTTCAGAGTACGTTGACTCATGAAAATGACTGGTAACTTGGAGCCTGCGGAATGCATAAAAGTCTGAAAGGATCGTTTAATGAAGAAAGCTGCATGATATCGTTCTCAGCCCTTTTTTTATGCCCCAGACGCTTGTTTTGTGAGCAACCCAAGATGTATTTTGAAAGTTGAACGTTGACTCTGGTATTTCACTGTTCTCAGATGCGGCCCGCCGCACACAATCACGTGAACAGGGATTTTTCCGACACCATTTGACAGCCTCCAGCTGTTGAAGCTCATGTAACTCGCCTTTAGTCCAACTATGGACGCCTGATTTCATACAAGCGAGCAGCAAATCATCAAGCCTGTTGGAATTTGTTGAAGAGGGCACACATAAAACTCCCAGGGATTAACCAAAAAATTGCAAAGAATGCCGTATTTATATGGTATTTCACCTCTTTCATCATTTCATGCCACCCGATATCCACACTCTCCCTGGAATGCTCAGCGCCCCTCCCCTTCTGACTACTTCCTCAAGCGTATCTGTGTCAACGTCCACACCCAAGCCAGCCATCACCCCTCCTCCGACCTCTACGCGGCACCCACAGGGCGCAGAAAAGTCGTGAGAGACGATGATATCCGTTCGGCCTGGCACTGGCCCGCGACCTGGTGCGGTAAGACGAATGTGGGTGTTGGGCGGAGATAAGGTGCTCTCAATGAGGGGATTTTGGGACGCGGGAGGAGAGAGGGCAACGGATACAGGAATGGAGCGCGGCGTGTATGTCCCTGCGAGGAGTGCGTGTAGCTCGTCCTCGGTCGCGGCTTCGTCATCGGCCTGGTGCTCTGGAGGAGCCCCTGGGACTTCAGGAGACCATGTGCAGGTGAGGAGGATTTCATTCAGCCAGCACTGCTCCTTGACTACCTGTTTTGATGTAAGTGAACGGACGGAACTAAAGTATGAAGTGCCAACCTCAAGTATCGCCCATACTTCACGCAAAGTGCGAACGGGTACACGCTCAAGAAGGAATCCGGGCTCGCGAGGTGCCTGAAGGCGGAGCTTCAGAGGAGGATATAGAGAGCTAGGAGATCGCTGTGCAGAGTATGAGAATGACTCTATGTATGTTTTGGATAAATTGGTGAACCCACATATGTCGCTGTGTAATAGTCAGGAGACAGCATGTTAACCTTGCCCGGATTGACCTGTAAGATAGCTTAGACATGCCAAGTAGAATTCAATTCGGACGACGCACGAGTAAATCTACCCAGCTCCCGATCGTACCAGTGATATTAGGGAGGCTGATTGCACTCAAAAAATCAGAGCTTCCTGTAGGATCCAATATGCTTTGAATCTCTTGCATGCGCGATTGACTCATTATGACTCCCTTTGCAGGACTAGAGTCTGCAAAATCGAGGACCCAAGCCTGACCCACCGGTGCGGGTGGTAGCGTAAAGTCTGCGTTTGCACCACCATGAATACCGGACATGAACCTGGGCCGCGTGCTAGGCATAGAAGGGCCCATATCAAGCGCTGGTAATATGGTGTGGGTATATGGTACGAGGAGTAGTGTAGCGAGTGTAACCCCGGGAGGAGGCTTGGACGCCACGAGTGCACCTCTAAGAGAGGGGAAGGGGATGTCAAGGACAGGTAGCTTGGGTGCTGAAGACAGGGGATTCGATGACGACGTGCGGACAAGACTAAGGTAGGCGAGTGGAGAAAGATAAGTAAGAAAGGATAAGGACGGGGAGAGGAGATATGGGAGGGGAAGAGCATGGCCACAGGAAAGGAAAATGTCCAATGGTGTCTGAGTAAGTGATTGGGCACTAAAGTCAAACACGTCAAGTCTTGTTTTGGACAAATTAGCGTGGAGCAAGCTTACGATGCTACCAGTCGCGCTTCGGAGGCTGCGAACGCCTCCGTCGCAGCTGCGAGCTCGTCTAATGCAGTAAACCAGCGCAGTCCGCCTTCTCCTTCTCCAACAGCAAGACGATCTAAGCGCATCATGTATGCTAGGCTTTCCCTTATCCTCCCATCGAGTTTCGCTGCCCACAGTGCGTCCCGCTTGTCTTTTGGTGCCTGAACTGCAAGGAGAAACGCACGAATCCCATCGGCGATGAGACCTGCCATACTGGCTGAGCCGGGGCCTGTCTGTGAGCCCCCGTGATCGGCACCGCCGGATAGGGCGTAAGAAGACCGTACAGCAAGCAATGAAAGGCTTGGTTTAACAGGGTTCTTGCGGTCAAACATGAGGTCCACGTCCAGCACAAGCATTTTACCGCCCAAAATGAGGGTCAGCTTCCCGTCTTGTTCCTCATCCCGAAACACCTCCATTCCAGCCACAACGCCCCATGACTCGAGACGCTCCAAGCACCAGCCTATCATTTCGTTTGCGTCTTCTGGACTATCAAGTCCGTATTGGTGCGTCGCCGCGTGCTGGATGAGTGTATCGACGACATGCTTCACGCCAGCTTCTGTCTTACGCGTCGATTAGTGGAAGACTCTCGCAACATGTCGGCGACTGACTCGGAGCAATGGAGCAGATACGAGTGCTCGTTGTCGTAAGCTAAACGGAAGCTTTGGGTCCGACCATGGCTGAGACAAGTACGTCGTGAGCGACGCGGACGCGTGCTCGGCCGCTGTGATGAGATTGCGCAGTTCAGTTACTGCCGTCGAAGACAGACCATAGGGATGAGGCACATTTTCAGCCACAGAGAGCGCGTCGAAAGAGGCAAACTGGTGTAGGGATGCGTATAGTGTTTCTGGATCTGAAGTCATCCTGATCCAATGAGATGAAAGCTCGGAGCGAAACTATGGACTACCCAGGGTGGACACTCCCGCGAAGTGGTGGCTACAAAACGACGCGACAAGGTCACCCTCTACATATTACCTGTCGCGGTCACCACGGTTCTGGTCAACGTGCACTGGCTCGACCCCTTTGTGTTTTCTCCTACTGCTGGTTGCGCATCGTAACGTAACTATGCTGCATTGCGGTACACCCTTTCTTTCCATCAGATGCAGCGTCTTCAAATTGTTAGCTCTTTGGGAACTCCCTGACTGGTGAGTCGTACAGACAACTGCTGATGGGTGTCGCTATCTGTTTCGTAATTTTGAGCAAAAACAATATAAAACTTACTTTCAGTTTTCATGAATCTGACATTGCTGTAAGAACATCCGCGTTATTGGAAACCTGATTGGCGTGATGAGCCTTCGGAGGATGAAACACATGTCCCTTCTCACGGTCTCTCGTGTGACTAATAAGAGAAAGATCCACTTCAAACGCGGTGGCAAACTCTTCTTCTTTCATTCTTGCTTTCTTACAGCCTCATAGAGCACCGGGATTCCTCCTATCGTCTGATTATTGGCACCCATTCCCCTACTCTCGTTCTCAGTCCCCCCTGTGCATAAATCGCGACTGAGATGCGTCTTTCTGGGATGTAAGTCCAAGGCATTTCTTGTACTCATTTATATGTGCGATGGCTTTTCTTTGCCTTTTCATTTCCGAATTTTCCTTTTCATGCTGTGGGTTACTGATTGTCTTCTACGTATACTACGTAATCAAGCGAGCTAACACAGCACTGTCGAAGTGTTAAAGTTTGTGTTTGCTTCAGAACTGAAATAGACTGCGTAGGTACCAGGCGATTCATAACACATGGATGAATCGCACGGACAATAGTGAAAGCGCACATAGCCCGAAGCACGAATGCATGAAAATTAGACGCCCAAGAAGTAACTAAAGTCAGCGCGCCGACGAACGTTGGTTGATGTAAGCTTCGGAAGACTTGTTCCACGCCACTACTGTGCCAACGAACGTGCGCGGGCTTGAATGCCTGCTCTCTCTTTTAAGTAGCTGCAATGTACTGCGTTGTACAGCCCTGCGATCCTTTGCTTTCCATCAGAAAACGAGGCCTTTTACGAGCTCGCTGGGAGTATGTTCGGCATCTGGGCCAATGGTCATCTAAGTCCTTTCCGTGGGCTACGGCGCGGGGAAGTGTTTGCTCCTGCTCCCATGGTCTGCCACTGCTGCATCGCAATTCGTGCCGTCAGAACTTGATCCGGTTGGTGTGCCTTGCGTGGCCCGATAAGACACCCTTGACTCTTCCCCACAGCCTTTGGCCTGAGCACACAAGAGAAAACCCCGCATCAGGCTCAGTGACTAGCCTCTTCTTCCCCCCGTCATAAAGCACTGGGAGTTTCTCTTGGCGGCCGGTGATGGCACTCCTAGCTCTAGCAATGTCATCTACAGGTGTTCCTCATTTGGATACGGCTTTCACTTTAGGTACGCCTGCCTTGGTCCGAGTTCGTGATCCACTTCGGACTGATGGATGGTCACATTGCGTGCGAACGGCAGCCTCAAACATTGCGCAGCATCTTGAAAACGTGAAGATATACAGGGTTTGCCTCACTCCTTGGTCGTCTGAAATTCATCTCATATCAGGGAATAGGAAAACTGCCGGCAGTTGCACAAACAATGTACTCGGCTATTGAGCACATTTCAAGAGCGAGTCAATGGGATGGAGAGTGATGTAATTCGGGACGCGGTTTCCTCCTTGGAATTGTGCGTGGTGCCTGACTCTGCTCCTTTCCGGTTGCAAGAAGTTCACGTTTTGGCTGGTAGAACCCTCGATCGCATTCGTAAGAGGATGTGTGATTGGTCGAAGCTTAATATCGCCCAGAGTATCTTCCGTCAGTCGGATATCAAGACAGGAATCGACAACAGCTATCGGGAGATAGAGCAGTTCATGCATGAGTTCAACGTTAGTGTGCCTTTACTACTTCATCGTCGATGCTCTCATATTCCCATTAGGTCACAGCAGCCATTGATCAAAGCCGTCATCAGAAGGAGATGGCGATGGCAATGGAGCGCGACCAGGACCAACTTCGCTCTGCCCTCCAGGACCTCTCGAGAAATATCGAGCAACTCCATGCCCTCATTGTTCAAAACAAGCCCCATGTTCCCGCCCTTATGCAGAGCATACAGGAGGTGCTTCCGTTTGTCCTTTTGAATTGAGGCATACCTTAACCTTATTCATCGCTATATATAGGAACTGTACGAGCCAGACTTACCTCAAACCCAAGGGAAAGGCTTTCGAAAGATGCTTTGGGAGCTTCATAAAGGCACTGACGTCCTGCCCCCTCTCATTGACTGTAAGGCGCTTCTTTCTCCTCCACTTTCTGCCTCTGACCCCTTTTAGTATCGGGTCAAATCGGCGATGTCAGCGCCCAACCAGTTATGTATGGGGGCTTCAGTGACATATATAATGGAATGTGGCTTGATCGTGAAAAGGTACGTTCAGCAGCGTCCCTTAGGTTGCGCCATCTGACCCGTTTCTCGAAGGTTGCTCTGAAGAGACATCGCTATGTCAACTCATCGAAGTCTGCTAGAAAGGTTAGAATAAGGCCACACTGGTCTATGTTATTTATAACTGACAGTGCGCAGAGAATTATCCGCGAGGCCGAAATTTGGCGCCGCATACAGCACGATCACATCTTGCCCCTCTATGGCGTTGCTTACGATGGGGAACACGTCTCTTTGGTATGTAATAGACGTCAAAAAAAAAAACTAGTATGCAGTTTGACGTGAGATAATCAGGTTAGTCCATGGATGGAAAACGGTAACATTATCGAATACTTCCGAGAAAATCCGGCCGCATCAAAGATCCTGATGCTGAAAGAAATAGCCCAAGGGATGGAATACTTACATGAGAAACAGATAGTACATGGGGACCTGCGTGGGGTATGTTTTCTTTGGCCAGCTGTCTGCTTCTGATATACGTTGCACTCATTACGAAATTTTAGAACAGCATTCTTGTTGATGCGAACGGGCATGCCCGCATCGCAGACTTTGGGGTATCCAAGATTCTGGAAGAGGTAGGAGCATCTTTTTTATGTGAACACTCCGTTTCATGTGCTCATAGAGAGTCCACAGGTCGGCCGTGATTCCCATTCGTTATCTGGCTCAGGCCCATTTCGTTGGATGGCTGCGGAGCTCATCAAGCCCTCCCTCATTGATGCGGACTACGTAACACATAACGTCGAGACTGATATATGGGCCTTTGGTATGGTCTGCTTAGAGGTCGTCACCGATGCTCGACCATTTAGCAACGTGGGTAGACCCCTTGCAGTTTCGCAACTTTCGACTGAAATCGATCACAGATTGCAACGGACGCTGCGGTGTGCCAGGCACTTGCCGAGGGCCAGCGACCTCAGCCTCCTCCAGACCTCCAAGTCGACCTTTGGGAGCTGATGTCGAAATGCTGGCGACCGGACCCCGAAGAACGTCCGACGATGCCGGAGGCTGTCCACATACTCTCTCGCCTTGAGAAACGGCAGAGGCGTCAAACAACCACTGATCGACACAACCGCGAGGACTCGTATACGACCCGACCTTCTTATGAGGTGGCAGGCACGCCGTTGATAGGATCCATGCGCGGAAGTCCACAGACTCGACTTTCCAGCCTTCCATTGACTGAGGACCCGTTGAGACTTAGTCCACGAAAATTACCGGTCAATATCGAGCCTGTCTACGCCATTGGAGCTATGTCCTCTACTCCACCAAGTTCCAGCCCCTTAAGCGAACGCCAACAATCAGAAGCTGCCACCCCCATGCCATTTAACTCCCGGCGGAGAGCCTCCACAAACACCCCTCGCTCTTTTTCTGCTACTCAAGCTGCTCCGATTATCAAATCCACTCAGAGCGAGAACTTCACATCTCTTCCCTCTGTCTCTGCGGGCTCCCCTCCGGTAATACATTTACCCCCACCAGTGCTACCGCTCCCCTCGCCACCTTCCCCACACTCTACACCCCGCTCCATGGCACCGCTGCAATGGACAGCAGAAGACATATCAGAAGAAAATGAAAACTCGTATTTCTCATCAGATTCAGATATTGCACAGCTTTCAAGAACGTTGATGGTGCCTGATAACACTGAACGGACCCAATCCAGGTCTCCCTCCGGTTCCGAGGCGAGCTCACCACCAACGAAGCGACAGTTTAGATGGCCTGGAATCCCGCGAAGGAGATCATCAGGCAATAGCTCTGCTCCTCCAGGTACGTATAACATCACAATTTATCTTTCTTTTTTAGCTGAAAAAAGTAGCTGTTCATCCAACTGTGTTTGGTAAACCCCTGGAGGAAGTTGTCCGTTACGCTGGGACACAAGTCCCGATGATTATTCCAGGTCGGCAACCCACTTACGAATATCTTCCTATTTGCGTCACCAAATGGTCAGTAATCTTTATCTGCTGTACACCTTAACCTGATAGCATGTATTTCTAGCGGATATTGGCTAAAGATGCATGGTAAGAGTTACAGCGCATTATTTTCTATACTCCTCCTCACTTTAGAACAGGTTTGAGAGAGGTTTCTCTCTTTACGAGGGAAAGTTCAGACAGGGCTGTTGCGAGGCTTCAAAGAACATTTGAAAGATATCCTGATGTAGGTCTTTGTCCTATCAACAGCTCTTCATTGCTCACCCTATTGCTCACTTTAGTACGGACAAAGCTTAAACATGAAGGGTGATTATCAAGTCACCGATGTTGCCCGGCTTTTGCGCAAGTTTCTTGAAGAACTTCCTGTAAGTTGGTTGTTAACATACCAGTGGGTGTCGCTGCTTAGGTTGACTTATTTTAGGAACCTGTGATACCGAAAGCCATGTATGCGGAGGTAAATGAGCCTTGCATCGAATTTTGACTTTGCTAACTTACGTTCTTAGTTTATCCGACTCTTTAGTAGTGCGGCATTCTTTTTTCTTATTGCTCATATAATAGCGCTAACACGTATGTTAGGCGACGGCCCATCAGACGATCACGCTCGGATGTTGCGTTGTGGAGAACTGATTGATAGTATGCCTGCTCCAAACAGGGAGCTGCTGTTGTACATGTGCGACCTGATGTCGACGTTTGCGCAACATTCAGTACCGACTTCATGGCGCGCACAAGGCCCCATGAGGCCAACAAATATGACACCCGCACGTGGTAAGTGCACATTTAGTAATTTCATCAACACAGACGCCTGACCTTTTTATATCTGTATTTGCTGCCTTTTTCTGCAGATCTCGTGAAAGTGTTTCAGCCTTCTTTGCTCTTCCATCCAGACCGTAACTGGTGGGGCGGTGAGCCTGATAGATGTTGCAGGGTGCTTGAATTTATGGTCGAACGTATCAGAACATTGCTGGACAATCGTATTGAGAGGCTGGCCGCTATGCCTCCATTACCCACAGGCTAACCTTTCCACTTAATGTTTCTTCTCTCTTTATTCACCTATTTTCTTTCCACAATTGCGATGTGAACTACTGTATTCTGAGTATATGTAATGTAGCTAATAATATTCAGCGCTAGATCATATAGTAACGTTCTGGACAAACGATTTTAATTGACATGAAATCACTAGCAGACCTATTATAGTATGGATACTAGTCTCAAGGACATGATTTTGACACCGTCGTAGCCAAATCAACACAATGGGTGCTGTCATCCAAAGTCGCAGATGTTCTCTTTAGCACAATTCCTGCCTGCTGCAGTACTGTAGCTGTTTCCGCCCAACTTTCCAATGGAATATTTTCATCTACAGAAACAACGATATACTGGATAATTGATGACACCAAGAAAGGGAGCAGGCTAAGAAGATTCCATTTCAATACCACCGAAGGATCACAAAATTCTCTTGACCTGAGATCACAGCTTAAAACAAGAATACGCAATTTTTTGAGTCGACGAAAAATTGCACCACGTTGGCTCAAATCACAGGCAGGCCAAAGAGTTAATTCAGTAAGCGAAGGACATGAATCAATGATTTGGCCCATGGAGATAGCATTGACACCACTCATGTTGAGATAGAGGGACTGAAGTTGGCTCTTTGTGTGCTGGATGCCGGCCAAGTCGTAACGTCGCGATATGAGAGCACGCGCTCCCTGCGATCTCTGCAAATCATCTATGACTTGTACTACTTCGATTCGTGTATGTTCGGGATTTATTCTGCTGAGCCAAGTGAGAAAGGGCTTGCAAACAACCCACTTCCGAAGAACGATAGAGCGCGCGGTATTGAAGAGGGGAAGTTGTATAGAACGACCAATAGATGCAATCATATCACAAGTCAAAAGCATTGTAACAGATGCAGGGCTATACAAGTCAAACACTATTTCGGTGCCGCGATATAATGCAGCACAAGAAACATAGATATTGGTATTTTTTGTTGTCCATTCGACAACGTGCAATTTCAGAAGTTGAGTGTACAAAAGTAGATCCCCGCTTGTTCGTAAGACAATATGCGTGTAAAGCATAGCTTGAACCATAATACGAAGCGCTCGAGAGACGGAAGCTATAGCCACATAGAATCGGCAACGATAATATTCGATCTCCTTAGTGTTGGTGGGAATCTGTGAGGAAAGACTCGGACGAAGATCATGCCAAGCAATGCGAACAATTTGCTCGATGATTTCTGTCGGTAGACACAGCTCTCGATCCATGTGCTAACAGCCCAGTTAGATTTTCTAGTAAGTCAGACTGGTTAGATCGCTCCTCAGCCTGCCACGAGTACAGACTCCAGAGGCGGGAGTGGGGGCAGAAGGCAAGGAGTTGCCAAGTAACGTGCCTCGTGACATCACCGAAGCCTATGACACAACTTGACTGGCTCCTTCATCCCCTCTGGCGACGCTCAGTCATATCACCGGCCGTGCGATCAATAAAATGGCTTAAAACTTCTCGATCTCTGTCGGAGGGCCCAAGATTCCCACGTTATCAATATCCAACTAATTCAAGGCCTTCACCGCACCAAATATTCCATTTGCCACCAACTGCCTCACAAGCCGACATAAAAAGACGTTGTCAGTTAAGACGACTGTTTTACGCAGATTATTATATTTCTTAGTCAACAAAAACGCAGACTTTGAACTAGTAAAGGTACATCATCCTGACGCACCTGAAGCTCGTCTCCTCCCGCCTGAGGTTACCCAGGCTCGCTTTCATTCTATTTGTCTCGCCTACGATATTCTGCGTGGAAAGCCCAAAAGCCCCGTAGCCACTCCTAATAGCGAGGATGGTGTTCGAAATAGAATGGCAGCTTGGAGAACCCATCAGAAACGAAAGCCAGACCTCGAGTCTGATTTTGTCGATGACCGTTGGAAAGATAGAGTTTTCGCTGGGCTTATGATGCTTGTAAGTGAGGTGGATACACAATGTTTAATGATTGAAACTGGCTTTCTCATGAACTCTGGTATAGACTATAATAGGATTCATCGCTCAGATGCTGACCGCATCACGTAATCGTCAAAACATCTTAAATTCTCTGCAACGTCGAGAAACATCACCCCACCCCCTTTGCCGTGATCCAGAGCAGACGAGACGAGACGAGGCGGCACTTTCCGCCCCTGATGGCAATCAATAATTATGGCGAAATCAGTATTAGATGTATGTTCACTTTTCTTCTGGATCAGTTTATGTGTGTCGAGGCAAAGCATGCTGGCTACGCTTTCGTAGTTAAATTTAAAAGGCCAACATCACACTCTGCCAAAACGTCTTGCTATGCGGTCCGCCCCTATTTCTGCCTCCGTACGTTTAGATAGAGTACTATATGAGGGAAGAAGCCATGCATTATATGCATCAAGCGTCATCCTGCAAACTGAGTAAATACCTTCAATTCATTTCTGCGCTAGATATGGGGCAAACCCTTTCTACTGGATTTGAAGATTTTTAACAATAATTATGATTCTCTTTGAAAATTAAACGAATCCTAGTGCTATTGAATATGATACCGCACTGCTCTTTTAGCTTGCTTGAAAGAAGCAAGAGCAACGGCTTAAGCTTTAAGAGTCAACCTCAACTAGTTTCTCCTTCTGGGCTGAGCGTGCTTTGACTATGCACTTAAACTTAGAAAGCTCACTATTATATCATCAGCTTCCGGATGGTATGTACTATAGAATGCATCACTTACGCAACAATTGCGCCGTTCCAATCTTCCTCGGGAATGATCGCATTCCCAGCTTCATCGCAAGCAGGCAAAATATCAAGGACAGCAAGCGACGTCACGCAAGTCATGAAAACCGTGCTATCAACAAGCAAGCGTCCTAAATAAGTGAATTTTAGCCAAAAGGATAATCGTAACAGGGCCTTCATCCAACCTGGGCACACGCGACGCCCGAATCCAAACACAAATGAGCGTGGATCGGGTTCAGGGTTCTTTCCAAGATATCGATCAGGGTTGAAAATAGTTGGATTACTGTAGACCTCCGGATTGTTGCACATGTACCTATACCAAGTCTCAACCTGTAGTGTAGCCAGCGATAAGCAGAAAAACCAAGATACCATATATTTGGGATTATAATTGTGTCCTTCGGAACATAGTAACCATTATAGGTACTTTCCCCTCGGGATCGATGAGGAAGTCCCTGTCGCGAAACACTTGTGCGGCGGAAAAGTTCCGTGATAAGAGCATTGACATATGGTAACCTTGGGCGGTCGTCAAGATTAGGCAGTCGATGTTCCTCTTCAATGAAGGCATCGACCTCAGACTGGGCCTTAGCCTGTACCTCCGGATATAGTACTATATTAAGGAAGAAGGCATAATTGGTTTGGATCGACTGTTTAAAGTGTAATTTTAGCATAAATCTGGCGCAATTATACAAAGAAATCAAACCGTATCAGAGCCTGCGCCAAACAATGATATCGCTGCATATTTGAGAAGGGTTTGTTGCTCATCAGTTGTAAAGCCTTGGCTTTGGATGTAGCTTGAGACCAAAGAAGGCCGGGCGCTGCCTTTTGCCTGCGTATCATTGTTACTAAAATATCCTTGATGGTGGTTGAACATAGTTGACCCACCATGTTTTCTAAGACGTAATCATAAGTGACTTTGAAAAGTTCTTGATTTCTTAGGTCATATTTCCGAGCCTGTTCTTTAAGACCCATGCCTGGGAACCAGTCTGGAATATGTTCAACTTCACATATTTATTGTTAGCAATCTACAACTACCAGCAAGTAGAAAGAAAGAAAAACGCACGCCAAGGAAACTGGTCCACGAGATGTGCGCCTGGTGCAGCGGCGGCTGAGAATTCGTGGACCCCTTCTGTAATCATCTTGATAACATCGTCTTCCCCATCCTTGGCTTCATACCCGTACGTAATATCAAGGATGATGGAACCTGACAATCTGATGATACAGATTAATTAAGGATTAAAATTACAAATTGTGCGTGGTTATACATACCGGCATAAGTATTCAAAAAGTTCATCTGACGAAGGGTTTTTTAAGACATTTCTGACGAAATGCTTTGTCTGTGCCTCTATAAGAGGCCAAAATTTCGTCAGAACCCTCTTACTTCCAATCTCCTGCGCAAATATTTTGCGGTGTTCTTTGAGAGCTGGAGAGTCGTCCAGAAGCCCTGTGAGAGCACCAAATCCTGACATATTTTTACCAAAATGAGAGTGGGGACGATCAGAGTTGTTTGCTCCATTTCGATCAAGTATGTCTCGCGCAACTTCGTACGAGTTGGCGAGGACAATAGACTGTCCCATATTCTTAATGTATACCAAGTCCCCTTGAACCAGGTCGAGAAGCATAAGTATGAGCAATTTTGGACAGTGAATCTCAAATAACGTACCATAAGCCCGTGCCCATTCTGTGAAAACCTCCCACTCCTTCTTTTTGGGCCATTGGAGAAGATTTCCGATGACAGGATAGCCAGACGGCCCAGGAGGTAAGGGCTTGGCTTTCCTGGCTCGACGTTGGACTAGCTTGGTAAAAATATAAATGATTCCGGCTGCTGCCGCAACACTTATGTACGTCGGCTTGGTCATCGCGTATCGCCGTCGTTGATTTAAGGATGGGGTAAGAAATGAGTGAAAGGAGGGAAGGAGGGAAGGAGGAACGACGACTTGCATACCATCAAGTTCAGAGTCCTTTATATACTTGCCACGATCTTGCGTATACCACCTTCGAATCTTCGACTAACAAGATCTGGAACGGAAGCATCCAAGACCCCAAACTTGTTTCGTCAAACCAAGTGGGTACGGGATTCGGCTGTTGAAATGGGTAGCGCACCATCAAACCAGAAGTGACGGTAGAGCTGTTAGTAAACGCTCAAGCACCGATAACACGACCATTGTGAAAACGGGCTTCTCGTTAGGTAGTACGTGGCGTGATGAACTTGAACCAATACAAATATGTGCGTATAATAGAACAAAGCACTGATGTTAGGACTCATTCAATGATTGGGGAACACCAGGTGTCGCAGCCTTTAGGATCTAGCGTTAGTACTATTTCAGCCTCTTAAGCGGGAACTCGTTGCTTGCCTCTTCTTGTGGCAATACGTACACCAGCTGACGGCTTCCCAGAAGTGGGCGGATAAATATACCCGATCGCCTGAGCCAGTGACACAACAGCCAGAAAGGATCAGACACAGTCATGACTAATCCGACCGCGATTTGGCCCAGGTCCGCTTCATGGCAGAGGTTGGTGCCTTGAACGTCGATTGGGTTGGGTGTGTCTACGTGTTGGGAGAACACTTTGATCTATCGAATGAAACGTATGAAGAACGTGTCATGCTGGTGAAGAATATTTAGGTTGAGAACCCAATAGAAGCGATGTTGTGCCAGCTAGTTGGTGGGTTTTGGTCTGTAAGCCATTGCCCTATTGGACAACTTGGACGAAGCCCGGCAAGATAGATGAACACGTAAAGTTGGAGCATGACCTTCAAACTAATCAAAGAGCGGAGAAACGGTAGCAATTCCCAAATCAGAACATGAGGTGTTGGGGCTTATACTGTCGAAGTCCAGTCAGGACCAGCCTGCCCAACTTCTTGCTCATCACAAGCACTTATATTCGGTGGAGTGTTCCCATAGGTGCACATGTGTAATTGGTCAGCTTTGGAGGTTCGGCGGTGGATAAGCTCTGAGACCGAGAACGAGGAAAGTTGAGGAGTTGAGGTACTCGATAATACGTTGTGTCAACATGTGGTTAAACGGTAAGGCGCGTCACGAAGTAGTCTTAGCGGTGCGTTCACCAGTCCCCTCGGCCTCAATCGCTGGGCCGAGTACCTACTTTTCCAAACGTTGGCCGTGGCTTTGCGGACACATATATGCTCACATGTCAAATACTAGCCAAGGTAATGATGTCAGATTCCTTAGTAGAACAAGAGCTTATTCATCCCAAAGTTTATGTAATGCTAAACTGAGTCATCCGCCGAAAAAAGAGAGATGATGCTATGAACAACGCAAGCAATCCGAGATGGTGGCTGAGGTTGAACGTATCATCATGCTCGTATAAGGACCCCAAAATTCAGGATTCATGAAAGGATATATAGTAGTAAATACTACTATGGTATATTTGCTAGCCAAAGTACAATTGAAAAGACACGCGTCCTAGGAACAAGACCGTTGTGAAGGTTGTGAGATGGATTGCGTCTGAATGTAACCGAAACACATGAGGTGCGAGCATAAGAACAGAACACAAAGCCGATGGAGACATATGTGACATGGGAACACGACCGAATATTGAGGTGAATAAAGAGAAATGAAACGAAAAAGGAGCGGCGGAAGGACCACAAAAAGCCCCAAGTTGGAGGTTGAAAAATAAGGATATCGAGTGTGGTTCGAGCCCAGATTACGACAAGGGTACAGTGTCCGTGTGTTCGACGAATGACGACGACGAAGTTGAGGGGAGCATGTATGAAAAAAAATCAGAAACAACAAATATACGGGTGGCGTAAGATTGCATTGTGTCCGTGTTTTGCTTGTACAGGGTATCGGGCGAAGGTTGAGCTCCTTTCTGCATGTACCTCTCGGCGCTATGGCTTCACCTGTGTGGAATCAGCTGCCTCGCGCAGGCGCTGGATCCACACTGTCGCTGCCGTCGGGTCAGGTGCGACGTATGCAAGCGGTTTCTCGTTCTACGAGACAAAAACAAAAATCAGCATCCCTCGCTCCTTGGACTTTGTGTCGAGGACGACGACTGACCGTGAACAGCGTGAAACCCTTCTCGCCCCTTGCCTCCGCACCAGTGATGACGATGGCCCCCTTCTGCTCCTTCCCGCTCGAGTCCTTCCCTCTCGGGCCAGGCAGCCCGAGCTCAGCCTTGACGCCCAGCGCGCCCGCGCGCTCGCGCTTCGTGCCCGTGTAGCGCTTCACAACGAGCACCCGCCGGTCGGTCAGGACGAGGGTGCGCGCCTTCGTCGTCCGCTTCCGCGCAGCCATCGCGGGCGGGAGGAGCAGCACGCTCGCCCGCCGCCGGAGCGAGCCGCTCTCGACCCCGCCCGCGTGGACGAGTTGCTCTCCCGGTGCGAGGAGCGCCGAGAGCTCGCGCAGGATATCGCTCCCTTCTCCGCCGCCGTCGCCGGCTCCCACGACCGCAGGCCCAGAATCGGCGGCGGCGGCCCCTTCTTCCTCTGGGATCGACGCGGGGCTCCGCGAATCCCTCCTCCCCGCGCCTTCCTCCACATCGTTCTTGCTCTTCTTCGCCTGGGCGTTCGCGATCGGGGTCAGGTCCCGCGACCGCCCACGCGTCTCCTGCTCCCCCGCAGACGGCCTGCGACGGCCGAGCGCCATGAGCGCCGCGCCAAGCCGCTCCACGGGGGACGCTCCACCCACACTCAGGTTGCTCGGCCTACCCACAGGTGCAGCGTGCCCCGCGCTCTGGCCCGAGGACGAAGAGGTGCTGACTGCGCTGACAGTAGAGAAGGACCCGCCCCGACCGCCCTTCTCCCCGCCGACACCGGACCCTGTGTTCCCAGTTGGCGGAATGGGCAACGTGAACGAGACCGTCGCGTCGTCGACGGGGGCGTGCTGAGAAGGTGGCTGTGCAGATGTGGAAGGTGAAGGTGCCGCTGCATCCGAGCCAGTCCGGAGGATACCACGAGAGCCTGGGAGAGGGGCGGCGCCGAGGGGCGCGACCTCCACGTCTGCGTCTTCGTCTTCAACCGCCGAGTCCTCCGTCAACACCTTGGGCGGCGACTGCTGTTGTTGTTGTTCGGGCTCGCCCCGCTCCGTTGAGGCGTCTACCGGCGCGGACTGAGGGAAGGCATACGCGCTTGGGTCTACGTAGCGCACAGGCTCGCCCATGGGGCCCTCCTCGTGGGCTGGTCCCGCCCCACCCCCGCCGGCATAGCCGTAGCCAATCTCACCGACGCCCGGATCGCGCCTCAGTTCTGCGCCGTACGGTGAGCCGAGCGCGTCAGGAGCCCAAGGCATCTCGTCGTCCGCCCTCCGGAGGTCATTGAACCCAACCGAGCCCCTCCCCTGCCTGCTCCCCACTCCTAAGCCCTCCTCGTCCTCCTCGTCCTCATCCTCGTCGTCCCATGCAAACTCCCTGCTCTCGATCTCCAAATCCGCATACGCACTCTCCCTCGGCTCCTTCTTCACCAGCCCGCTCTCAATCTCCGGCGGGTCCTGCGTCCACAAACTCTCCCAGCTCACGCCGGCGAAGAACGGGTGCCTCCTCAGCTCCTCCATCCCGTTCCCTCCGCCCTCCTTGCCCGCGCCGAGACGGGCCTTGGGGTCCTTGGTCAGCAGCCTGCGGACGAGGTCCGCCGCGTCGGGGTCGAACCCGTCGGGGAACGTGTACTCGAGCGCCTTGATCTTCTGCCAGGTCAGGTACTCGCTCAGCCCCTGGAACGCGAACCGGCCCGCGATCATCTGGTAGAGGATGCAGCCGAGCGCCCAGAGGTCGCTCGCGCGGGTCGTCTCCGAGCTCTCGAGCAGCTCGGGCGAGACGTACTGCGCGGTGCCGACGAAGGTCTTGCTCGGCACCCCGCCGGGTTCGACGATCTTCCCCGTCCCAAAGTCGGCGATCTTGAGCCGCATGTGCGCGTCGAGGAGGACGTTCTCGGGCTTAAGGTCCCGGTGGATGACACCCCGGGTGTGCATGTAGTTGAGGGCGTCGACGAGCTGGGCGGCATAGAATCGGGAGCAGGGGAGGGACAGGGACCCGAGCCGGGAGATGAGGGATTGAAGTTCGCCGTTCGGGGCGAGGTCGAGAACGAAGTCTGGGGGGAAAAAAAGGGACGGTGTCAGCGAATGATGATGACGATGAACAATTGCAATAGTGTTGGGGGGGGGGGAAGAGGGATTTGCGCAGAAGTAAAAAATAGAAGCAGGCGCTGAGATAATTCAAAGAAACTATAGATGCTCCGAGAGAAAACGAAATTGATAACATGGCGATTAAGTGGCCTTTATCGGAGCCTCCGGCGTTCTAATATCGAAGGACAAAACGACTCACAAAGACTCCAGTCATCCTGAAATGTCCAATGGAGCCTGACGATGCCGGGATGACCGGCACCGAGACGGACAAGCACGTTCTTCTCCGCCAACGCCGTCTGAAGTTTGTTGTTCCGCTTGAGGTGGGCCTTGTCGATGACCTTGATCGCGTACTCGTTTCCAGAGTTGCGATGGCGGGCTTGCATGACCTACGACGCCAGAACGAGTCGGTAGACCCCCAAAAAAGGGGGAGAGGAGGGCCGGATGACGCAAGGCGAAATGGGGTGGGTGGGAAAGGAAAAAAAAAACGAAAGTGAATTAGGCGATCAAGGTTGACGGGCTTGTGAGCGCGGGACGCACGGTTGAGTAGGAGCCTTCTCCGAGGACGTCCCCGAAGTCAAAGTCCTGAGCGGAGATGCGGGCGGGCGTACCGCCCGCCGGTGGCGGCCCGGCCGAGCTGTTGCGCGAGCCCCGAACGCGGGAATGCGCGCGGGTGCGAGGCGGTGAGCCCGGCGGAGAAGTGGGTGCGTCGTCGGGGTGGTGGGCAGTTCTGTTGGGCTGCGTCGTGAGCCCGTTGGCGGGGAGGCGCGAGTCTGGCGCGACGCCCAAGTCGCGGCGGAGGTAGACGGGCGGAGGCGGCCTCGAAGCGCGGGGAGTGGCGGGCGTGCTCGGGCTGGACGCGCGCGGGGCAGAGAAGGTGCGGAGAGGTTGTGGCCTCGGAGGTGGGACGAGGGAGGTCGAGGAGGAGGAAGAGGAGGAGGAGATGACGGAGGCGTTGCGGGAGAGCTCTGCGAGGGTAGGCTGGTATGGCGCAGGGGAGGCGTCGGGGGTGGTAGATTGTACCATGATCATGGTCAAAGTAGAGTTTATTGGTGTAGGCTGAGGGTGTCGGCGAGTCGTCGTGTCGTTGTCGTGCGAGAGGGTGTGTATGTCGAGCACGATGGTGAAGGGAGGAGAGAGAGAGAGAGAGGAAAAAAGGGATTGGTGGTGACGGGACGGACGGACGACTACAGCCATCTCTCTTTGACGTTCCCTCGACTCCCGCCATCCCGGCCGGTCGGTCTCGACCCCGATACCGCGGCCCGTTCTCTCCCTTCTCTCAACACAAAAAATCTAGCCCAGTCTACGCATGCATCTCCTTTTTTATTTTTATTTTTGTTTCTTCTGTTTCTTTCGAAACCAGTCCAAGGCTTTCGTCGACCTTTCCCTTCGTTCCACGGTTCTACGTTCACCCAATTCAACGTACGAAAAACGGACAGCAACGATGACACCATAAATCCGCTTGGAGCCCCTACCCCACATCAAATGGCGACTCTGCAAACGCCCATCAGCCCGTTGGCCGGCTGTCCTCGCTTCGGCCCTGGGCGGCCGTGATCCGGCAACCTTCGACAGCCCCGTCCAAAAAAAAA
>JAZHGK010005691.1:0-18385 GCA_037855215.1 Waitea zeae
GTACCGGGAGGGTGCCGAGGAACCCCGCCGGTGCGCCGGCCCAGATGGGTGGGTGGGCGGGAAGAGAAGAGAAAGAGTCGAGGCGATAGCGCGAGGAGCAAGCGAGCAAAGAAGCGACGTCTGTGAGAGCGGCGCCTCAACAAGAGGCGGGCGACGAAGGAATAAGGGGAGGGCAAGCCGCGGGGTGCGCGCTCCGTTGGCTCTCGAGTTCCGCGACTCTTCAAGTCACGCCAACACCTTCCCCAGTTACTGTAGATGCTTCCTGAAGTATACAGGAGTTAGAGTATTGAAGGCTTATCCACGGCCAAGCTACAAACGACTATATACCATGGTCTTGGGAGCTCGTATAAAGCAAGTAAAAAGTCAGTGTATCGGCGTGGCCTGGGGCCGGTGCTCCGAGCGGAGACTGAATTCGGAGATCCGGGAATTGAGTGAAGGAGGATTTTGCATATTTGATTTTTCTTCCCTTTTCTTCGCTCACCCAACACGTCCCTCACCCTGCCCGCACCTTTGGGCGTACCGTCCTTGGATGACTTTGAGCACATGGATGGCGATGAATCGGAAGCCATATCCGCTGCTACCACATACGCTACTCGTTCAGCAGGCGGACCCGACTTGACTCTCGAAGACGACTATCGACTCGCATTCCGAGAACACCTTGTAAATACTCGCGAACACCTGCTCGGCGCGTTGGACCACGACGGAGCCGACTCTGTGAATACTTGTTCTTTCTTTCCCCCTTACACATACTGGACTGCGACGGAGAGGGACGCATTTTTTCATGGACTTTGCGTCCACTCTCGCCTACGGCCCGACCTAATCGCAGAGGGCATCCATACAAAGACCCTTGCGGACGTATGTACATATATCGAATTGCTCGAGGGGGCCTCCAAGAAGCATCCGCCAGATAGCGATCACCACCGGCGCCGAATGGAGACTCCAATAGCCCACGCGGTATCAAACGATTGGATGGATGAAGAAGAGAGGCTCGCCGAACAGCTTGCAGCTGCTGAGGACGGCCTTGAGATGGAGACTATTTCTCGCCTTCGTGGCCACCATGTTACAATTTCTCGAAGAGAAATATGCCAGCCTAAGACGAAAGACGAGGAGGAGCGCCGACGTCAACAGGAACAATTTGAAGCATGGCGCAAGGAGGCGGAAACGTCCTGGGCTCGAGAGGACCTCTTCTTGCATTTGCAAACTGAGGACCTACGGGTCATGGACCGACTGCTAGAACTTGACGAGGATAAAAGTCACTTTGCAGAAGATCCTCACGGCGCTATCCTAGCAGATCCTGCAGATGATCCAGACGATGCGCTCATCGACCCGGTACTTCGAGAAACTGCAACGCCCGGGTCCACCTTTTCAAGTACATCCTCATCCTCATCCGTTCCTTTCATGCATGGAGGTATACCTGGAGAAATGGCGAAAGTCAAGTTAACTAAGCATCACGACTCCTCAACCTCAACGCCTTCCCTTGCCTCGTCTACGCCTCCTGCTGGTGATTTTTCCAACGAGCGTGTAACTAACAATGCTCAACACATTACGAGGCTCTCGCCAACTTCCCGGAGGCGTTATCAAAAGCGTGTTTACATGCGTCGCAAGCGTGCTGAGAAGAAGGGTGGTGGCGCAGTCGTAAACGAGGCTGTCGGGCGCCTCAAAACTGATCGCGCAGGGGTCGGTGAAGCACACTTGACCGGGGCTATCGCACCAGTGAATCATGGCTCTCAATCCGAAGACAATTCCGTGCCAGGAGATGCATTGGCTATCGGCCAAAAGCGCAAGCGCTCTTCCTCTAGTCGCAACAGCAAGCGACGGAATCATGCCTTTCTTCAAAGAATGGAGGAACTTGGCGTCGATGCCACTGCGTTGCGTGATGCTGGTCTTGGACTTTTCCACCTCGGAGCACTGGGAAAACTCATGAAGTGTGTTCTTCTACTTGTCCAAAAGAATTTCAAGTTTTGACACATAATGTCCAGATTGTACAAGTCGTTACGCGACGCGCCCATGGAGAATGGTAGTTTTATTAGTGGGCAAGCAATTGCCGTCCTCGCCGCTCACGTCGTTTGTTTTGTAACGGAGATTGCACATTGCACAATCGTGATGCGTGAACAAGCGCGAGCGCTCAAGTCGCATACGAAGGTGTGGAAAATCAACGATGACACGGTACGTTTGACCTAAGAATGGTTACCCACACGTTGCTGAATTGTTCTAAACGGCTCGATTTAAAGATTACCTCGAAGGATGTCGCACAAGCGCTTCGACTCAAGTCTGTCAGATATCTAGATCGTGCTGCGTTTTTTTCGACCTTGACACATCGCCTCGGCCTTTCAAATGAGGATTCAGATAGCGACAACTTGGGTAGCGAAGAGGACGACCCTTCATTTATGGGCTGCCATCGGAGCATATTCACGCCCACGGTTCGTATTCCCCATTTCATGAATGAGGACCAAGTACCCGTGAAGTTGGGTACATCTTCGCCTCAAGAGCCGTATAGTGACGACTTGTTGCCGGAGGCCATTGACCAAGACGCGCTGATGGCTGAATTGGTGGACGAAGAGTCGATAGATCAGCATGACCAAGTTCTGGAGAGGGAGGTTGAGAGAATGCTTTGGGGAGTTAAATCTCCTGAGTCTCATCCAAGTCTCAAAAGCGGTGTTAATAGCCTTGAAGAAGATGATTGTGACCACAACGATGAAGCTCCGTCCAGGATTAAAAGTAAAGCATATACCGAAGATAGTGACGTAAAATAAAATCGCCCTCGCCCAAAAATAAACTAGCCATTTCTATGTTAATAGCAATCAATTATGCTTTTCAAGGAACGAGTTGCCCTTTCAACAAGTACAGCTCTCACACTTCTAGACCGGGCACCCGGGCACCCGGCTCTACCCCGGTCTATCATCATGCTCTCCTTACCCTCCGAGTACGTATTGCCGCTGCATGCTCTTGTATGCATGCCTGTAAATATCATAGCAAATATAGACAAATAATACGTGTTGTTTTCTCCCACCAACATGCCTCGTACTAGGCCTCATAACGCTGTTAGCTTGGAGGCTTGTAATCAACTTATTGGTGCAGTCAAGGTGGCTGGTCTCTCTATCCGAGCTGCTGCAAAATGGCTGGGCATACCAAAATCTACGGCTCAGGATATTATGCACCACTATGAGACAGCTCATACTGTAGAGTATGCCACCCGTCAAATGCTGAGACGGAAGATATCTATTGAAATGGAGGCTCAGATGGTTGGAATTTCTCGTGACAACCGGGAAATGACCTACCACGATATTGGGAAGCTATTTAACCCACCAATCTCTGCTTCAGGAGTGCGAATGGTTCTCAAAAAACACGGTATCAAGCGCTATAGAAAGAAGAAGGTACCAAGACTTACAGCTGCACATCACCTTGCACGGAAATTTTGGGGTCAGCAGTTTGAGATGTGGAAGGATGGTTTTGAGTGGACACAGGTGGTGTGGTCAGATGAAACATGGATATGTCCAAACCATCCAGGCACTGTCTATGTCTCTCAAACAGCTGATGAAGCATATTTGGACAAGTGTACAGAGCCAATGAACAAGCAGCCAGATTTTAAGGTCATGATATGGGCTTGTATCGCACAAGAAGAGAAAGGTCCGTATGTGGTACTTGACTTCCCAGGAGGGGGCTGTGGGAATGGATTCAATTCCCCTCATTACCAGGAACAAGTCTTGATTCCCAAGCTCATTCTGTTCATGAAAGAACTTGCCGCAAAGTATGGCCACCCATTATTCTATCAGCAAGATGGTGCTTGTTGTCACACCTCAAAGCCTACCTCACGTTATCTTGATAAAAATGATACCCTTCTCTTCCCACATCCTGCCAACTCTCCAGATCTGTCTCCAATAGAACATGTTTGGGCAATGCTCAAAAGGCGAATTTTGGAACGTCCACATTGCCCTACAACTATCAAGGAACTCAAAGCTGCTATTGACGAAGCTTGGAACTCAATCACAACTGATGAGATTCGCTCAATCACACGTATGGAGGGGCGAGTTAAGGAGGTTCTGGAGGCTCAAGGTGGTCATACTAGCTACTAGGAAGCTTGTTTTTTTTTGTTATGTTCAACAATACAATATATTTTGTTTCGGTAATTTTGCTACTTGCGACAAGACGGCTGACCGGGGCAGACTCGGGTGCTCGGTCTAGAAGTGTGAGAGCTGTATATTACGTAAATGATCGCTTTCAAGCCGTAGCATTTCATATTCACTAGTGGCGCGCTGGTCTGGCACACCTGTTTCCTTTCACCCTTCATGTTAGTGCTACGCAAAACCGTCTAGCATCTCCGTCATCTAAGACTTCCCTTTATCAAACTTGCTTGGAATACTATAAACGCATACCTGAAAACGCATAGGAGGACAAAAACACACGAGCCACTTGTATGGTACCGCCGCTGTCGGTTGGCGGGAACACGTCGAAGGCACAATGACCACAACACCCAGCAACTCATCCAACACTCCGCTTGTTTCCTTGGTGCCAGTACCCCGACGACCATCGACTGCTGGAGCTCAAGCAAATCAAACTCCTAGGCGTGTGAGCCCAGCAACCGGGGCCATCGCCATTGCTGGCACCAGTGCTGTCGCAGGCGGACAACCAACCACACCCGTTGCTGGCTCTTCGTCTTCTTCGTCGCTCCCTTCGTTACGGAATCTCCGCAATCTGTTCTCCTCAAACAAAGCTGCTTCCTCTGGGGCATCCAAAATAGCCGGACCGTCCAAGAGCTCGTTGGGAGGGCTCGGATCCATGCGCCGGTCGCTGAGCGGAAACGGCAGTAGTAATGGGAAGGGAGCCTCCGTGTCGCCCATCTTAGTAGACGAAGAGGGTGTTGAAGTTCTTCCTGTCACTTCACGTAGTGCACCCCCCTCTCCTCTTGAAGGCGGAAGTGGTAAGTGAAGCTGTTAGCAAACCCAAAGGCATCTAAATTTATTGACTTTGTTACAAGATATATCCCCCTCTCCCCGTGCTACGACGCACGACCTCTCTACTATTGTTGAATCGGACCTCTCAGGAATTTCTCACCATCTACCACCCTCATCCTCTGCATCAGACGCGAGCCCTATAGACTTGGAGTCACCCACAGCACTCGACCTTGAAGCCATTGACGCAGAAGTTCAAGCAGCAATACAACGGCAGCCTTCCCAGGTTTGGACTAGCCATTCGGAGCAAGCACAGACGGAAGCGAGTTTCAACCTTGCAGCGATTGATCCAGACCTCGCAGCACTCTTGAGTCCACACAGGAAGCCGTCTGATAGCGCAATCACCACTGCCGTAAATTCGTTGTTGCCACCAATGCTTACACCATCTTCTTCACCCGGGAAGATACCACAAATTCGTCTCGCACCATCCCCGGTTCTCTGTCGCCCATCGCCCTCCTTCAGTGATAGACGGGAGGACATACCCCCAGCGTTACGGAGCCTTCATAACGATCCTTCAGTCAGGTCAACAGGGACGCCTCCGGCATCACCATATCTCCTTCGCTCCAGAGCGAATGTCACTCATTCCGAACCCTCATCTCCCGCTCCAACTTCGAATAATTCCCCCTTCATTCGTAACCGCGACTTGCCCCGATCATCCATTGAGCGCCACTCCGAGGCGAGTCGAAGCTCACCACGATTTCCTCTTGAGTCGCTCGCCCGAACTAGCACTGCAGAAGAGGAGGCGCCCAGGATTGATTACACACGCTTCGTGACACCGTCTCGACCATCTACTGCTGCGGGCCAATACGGGTCGCATAGTACCGCTCGGCCCACTCTCGATCGTCTGCGAACCTATTCCAATGTTCAGTGGGGGGAAGACACGCCCTTGGCTCGCGGGCTTCGCCCGCTATCGGCGGTGACCCCAACAGTTGGTCGGCGCTTTGCTCCAATACGCGCGAGTGTCGACATCTCCTCTCGCCCATCAGATACAGGGACGTTTCCTCGTGGCGACCGCTTGCGTCGCCGAAGCTTGAGCACAAGCCAAACTCCTTTCGGTTTACCACGCTCTTTGTCGGACGAGCGCACCCATACCATGGTCGATGTCCTTGGCCCACGCACACAACGGGTCTTCGCTGCTGCTGGCTTGCTACCTTCTCGGTCCTCTTCGCCTCATAGCCCTGGGAGACTGATTGAGCAACCAGCACGCTCCCCATCCAGCATGAGCCTCCCCCGCGATCGGGCACCTAGTCGAAGTGTGAGTGAGGCAGGAGGGTCCGCGTATGCCCGGCGTTCGTCACTTTCACGTACCCTTACGCCAGAAACGCCACTATCGTATCCACGCCGCCCACCCGGAGATAGCCCAGGCAGATACTCTGTTGGGACTGCCCCTAGGTCAGCGGGAGCTGTTTCTGTCGCCTATACCTCCATATCTGGTGGCTCTGTTATCGGCGACCCACCAGGAAGCAGTGCTGGTAGCGTGATGGACGAGTCTCGCGCTCTGCGTGGCAAACACCAGATTGAAGTCGGCGCGTTGCTCTCTGCTCTCGCGGACTCACAAAAGCAGGTCGGAGAACTGACTGCAGAGAACGCACAACTCAAAGGAAAGGTTAGCGGACTTAAGCGGCAACTAGAGGCAGCCCTTTCTCGTCTACAACAACAAGAGGAATACGTAACTGAACGAGGATATGCGCTTCCACTCCCACCACGATGGGATGGCGCTCCTATGAAGTACAACAGTCAGGTTCGCTCGTCTCACCACACACGAAGGCCATCCAAACCAGATTTCGACCGAGAGTCAGGTCACGACAACCCCCATCGACGATCCCATCATTCGCGAACCGGATCGCATTCTCGCACGGGATCTCGTGCACAGGTGCAACGCTATGCGTACGATCGGCGTTACCCGACCACCTCTTCCTCTGAGGAGGACGGGTTCGAGAATGAGGACACAATGCGTCGAGATGTCCAGCAATTACGGGTCCCTTTGGAAAATCCACGTGTTTCACGACGTTCTCAAGGACGTTCCTCTCCACGACAGAGTGAGAGGCGGAACAGCACTACATCCTCGATATTCCCTCCCATGCCCAGCAGCATGTCGATTCTACTTCATGAGGATGGAGCACATCTTGTCGGACAGAACGATCGTACATCTCTAACTACATCTTCTTTTTCTTCTGAACATCCATCGCCAACCAGGTATCCAAAGCAGCGCAACACACTTCCGACTCGTTATCGTCCACGAAAACTGTCAATCTCTTCGGCAGAGTCGTCTATTTCAGCTGGGGTCATGTCCATGGTTAACGCATCTCTCCGCCTTCGCCCGGAAGACGAGGCACATCTCGGAGAGATGGATATGCTTAGTCTTGACATTGGTAGCCCTGATGAATACGGGCATTCTGATATATAGCGACCACTTTCCTTCGAGCGTCCTCGCTAGCTTTTTCTTTCCCCATCGCGTTCATTATGTGATATTTACCATTTCGTTCAACTGGACCCATCACTCTTTTTGATTATTATTTCTTTTGTTAACTATTAGCGTTCCTTGTGTGCAAACATGTGTATATATTCATAATGTTTAAGGTGGTTTCAGCGTGCCATGTCATTATGGGTCCTGTCTGCCTTAGCTTCGTGTGCATTAATAGAATTTGGTACCAGGTACAAAACACTTGAATGCAGAGCTCGCTTCCGCATGACAACCGAGACGACGGGCACTGAAAGAAAAACAGTCACAGAAAGATGGTACAATCTCGTATTTCAAGTTAATAGCTAAACGACAAAATGCCTTGCGAGCATATTTCATGACGACCGTTACTAGACTTTCAACTAATCAGTGTGATTGAGTTGCTCCTGAATGGTGCCAACGTCCGAAAAGCGTTTCGCCAACACCCGCACCAACCACAATAGCAACAATGAAGCCAACTTGGAACGTCCTAAGAACGTGAAAGAATGGAAATAAATCAACTCGCTCCAAGGTTAGTATCGGCGACTTACATGACAGCAAGCATGAGTGCGTATCCCAGTGTGCGGTGCACAGCATGAAGTACGCCTCGAGGGATATCAATGGACCAAATAAAGGGAAGTACTCTGGGAAGGCGGTTTGCTCCCGAGTTCCTTGAAGAAGCGTTCAGAGCGTTGGCCTGCTGAATTTGTGCTCTAAGGTAAGGAAATATAATTGTTGAGCGAGGACGATAAAAAGGAAGCCAACAGTCTACCCACGATTTGGCCCATGACCGCGCAGCGGCCGAACTAAGCGCAGCGACCCAACGCTCGCATAAAGCGAGAAAGAAAAGGCCTACGCATGCGCCTCCGACTGCACCGGGTGATTTGGGGACCCAATCTTCGAAGAAAAGTGCGTCTCCGGGGGTTGTGTGCAGGTAGGGTGTCATCATCATATCAGAGTGGGAGGAGCCCGAGCCGCTGCCCATGCCTTCCATCGAATGGTCATGGGCTTGTGCCAATAGCACAAAAGTGAGGATGAAGGAAAAAAGGGCAAGTCGAGACATCGGGGGGGATGTGATGGCTGTGGTCGGGAATGAGGGGAGGACGGAGAGCAAGTGAGCCCAAGGAGAGAAGGGCAGAAAGAAGTTAGGCGCACCATCTGGTTACCGATCGTGGGAAATACGACACAGCCACACTCTTGATAGCCCCCTCCCGTCTCCCTTCTCTTCTCGTCCTTGAAGCTTGCTTACTTCCAGCCAACTTCATGAATCTCTGGCGTAATAGTCAAATTTTGACCATGATTGCTCGAGGATTTCAAGCGCGATTTCCGCATCCAAAGAGACTTGACCGGTTGTTCCTGAGTGGGCACCGTCCGGACCTTGACAACTCTAGCCATCTAGAATGTCCCGAGTCAAACACCGAGCCAACAGTGTATCAATCAGTAGAGATAAAAGGAATCGAACGCTGCCACGTCAGCAAAACGGAAGGGGAATGGGTGACCGAAGTGGAGCGGCACTGTTCGAGCCGAAATCGAGTGCAAGCAACCGTTGACTGCGGGGAGCAAAACGGAGCGAAGAGCACCATGTTACCAAGAGCTTGTATGTCAGCTCTCAACAATCAAGCCGAGCTTGGAAGATAGAAACAACAACGCCGTCGAAGAACCAGGGAAACCAAGACAGAGCGAGAATGCCAGTGGGTTGTGATATAAGCCTGCCGTTTGTGGATGGACACTACGATTTTAACGAGCTTCATGAGCTGAACGCTCCCACTCAAAAATCGTTGCTGCAACCATCCAATATATAGGCATGTAGAAAAGTTTGAAGGTTGAGCAAGGAATAAGGATCAAAGGGAAAGGAATGCCAACTCGAGAGGGGGATGGACGGAGAAGATGATGGGAGGAGTGAGAGTGTTGTAGGCGGTGGATCGACGAGGCCTTTTGGCGACGCCCTCTGATTGGATGGCCGAATTCCCTCACTCAAAAAAGCAACGATCACGTGTAGCTTCAGTGCAGTCGGGCCGAGTTGGGGGGGGTTGCGATCCCGGCAGCCGCTACTTGGCCGGTGCGAAGCCTCGCTACTGCCAAACAGCAAACATTGGTGAAAAAGTTTTTTCTCTCTCACTTGAGCGGTCCTCACAAGATTCTGGGAAAGTGGCTTAGCCCGTCGCCGCTTTCACTCTTGCCGTCGAGAGCCTCTTCCAGCTCCACCTACTCTGCCCGGCTTAAGCGTACCATACACTTTACGACGACGACCGGACACCCATCATGTCCGCCCCAGTCATCCCTGACGAACTCAAAATTTACAAGTACGTTGTTCGCATCTCAAACCTACTCAGGTGCTCAACAGCATTCTCAAACGCAGCTCGTATGTCGAGGATCCCAAGTGGCAGCGCAAGTTTACGATCGTGTGGACGACCGCACTTGCCGTAGTGATCGCCTTCTCGGTACCTCGGATGGTACAGGGCTTCCGCTCTGGGGTGGTTTACTCTGACTGGCTCGGGCTCCGCGAATATTGGGGCTCAGACTCCTTACCTCCGAACACACGGGCTCCTCCACCTCCTTCTCCGTTGAAACGAAACCCAAACGGTTGGTTAAAGAGGATCGTGTCTCCACTTTTTTGGACAATTCCGTATGTCGAACTTGACGTGGCTCAGCGTATGTGATGTCTTACACAGCTCCAAACTCGCCTACTGAATTTCACCTTAGTCATCTTGGTGTTGGGCTACCTTGCAACCGTTGTCTGCTGTATGACTATTCAAGCGCCTCTCAAATCCAACGCCAATCGTGCCGGTACTGTTCTTGTTATTAAATCAGACAACTCGCAAACTCAACTCGATATATCTGGCTAGGTTTCCTAGCCATTGCTCAGCTTCCCGTCGTCTTCCTCTTTGGCACAAAAAACTCTGCTTTAACAATGCTCCTTTTTGGCCCCGGAATAGGCTATGAGAAGTTGAACATTGTTCATCGATGGGCGGGGAGAGGCATTGCACTCTGCGCGCTTGTACACGGCACATTCTGGATAAACAACCATCTTAAATACGACCAACCAATTATTGGACAGCAGAAGGAGGAAGCGGGAATTGCAGCCCTCTCAGTTCTTTTAATCCTTGTGCTCACATCTCTCCGGGTCGTTCGGCGACTGTGCTACCAACTCTTCTTCTACCTACAGTAAGTTTTAGTCTAATTCTACGGCCGGGAAAAAGCAAGCTCAGTTCCTTTTACAGTGTCCTTACGTTCCCCGCATTTTTTATCACAATTTGCGTCCACACCCCATATGCACATGCATATCTCTATCCTCCACTCGCCTTCTATGCTTTCGACTTGATCCTTCGTGCGCTTCGCTTCCGCCTCAAGGCCGCGGCCATCATGGCACCAAGTCCGGCCACTACTATTATTCGCATTCACGATGTCTCACATGGTTGGCGCGCGGGTCAGCACGTTCGTCTACGAACCTTTATTGGTGGGCGGCACGTGCTCGAAAGCCATCCACTTACGATTGCGAATGCCCCTCGCGCGTGGTCGTGCATCACTGCCGATGATAGCGATTCTGGCTCAATTATCCTCTCTGCTGGTGCAGTTGGCGATTGGTCCCGAGCACTGAACAGCTACGCTCAGAGTGCACAAAATCCTCCATTAATCCCGACGGCTACAACAGAACCAAAAGTTTCCCAGGAATCGGATTCGTCGTCGTCGTCGTCATCCACCTCTTCAGCAAATGAGCCGACAGAAGCACATGTCGAAGTTACTGTTGACGGGCCTTATGGTGGGTGCTCACTCGATCTTGGCATGTATGGTTCTGTGTTGCTTGTTGCTGGCGGTACTGGCATTACGTTCACCCTCGGCCTACTTGATGATCTCGTCGGACGAATCGCTCGTCGGCACCGTTCGCAAGGAGAGCGCACTAGAGAAATTGAGTTTGCGTGGTGCATTCGCTCATTCGGCGCAATTAGCTGGGCAGCTCCGTTCCTCACGTCCATTGCGACACGAGCCCAACAATGTGAAGGACTGCAGCTGAGAATACGGGTTTACGTCACATGCTTGTGTGATCCCGAGGCAGTACCAGACATTCCAGGCTTAACTGTAACGATTGCACGGCCGGAGGCGCTGCGCATGCTTCGGGCATTTATCCAAGGAGGCAGGTTGTCGGGCGAAGACGTCGAGAGCGCAGGGAATGAAGACGAGAAGGTGTTTGACTCGGACGCGAACGTAATCCCTGCTGACAGTAGCGTAAGCTCACAAGCGATCAGGGATGGTGTCGCCATTTGTGTAGCTGGCCCACAAAGCCTCGCGCTTGAGATGTCTAATGCGGTCGCCCGCGTCGGTGGCTCCTCCGAGGGCACTTTCGCTGGTGGTATATCCTTACATTCAGAAGTATACCAGCTTTAGACGGGTTCGTACGTAACCTGTTTTGGATGATATACGATCTTTTGTATTTGTACTTTTTCGCATGTTTTTTCGCAACAATAACACAATGCTCATTTTCTTATATTCGCTCTCTGTATCGAAGACCTGTATTGTACGGAAACGGATAGAATTGTACTTGCTGAAAGCTAGAACCTTGACTTTCTGCTTTCGCCTATCATGACAAACCTTTTGTCAACATTCTGAGCGTCAAATAAAGCCTTGCATACTAAGCAGTAAATTTACTCTAGATTCGGTCCTCAAAAGTCTCAATTTATAAACCAATGTTTGGCTAGTACAATCCACAACCACCTAGTTATTCATTGTTGAAAAATGCCCGACTGATGAAGCAATTGGGTATCGGAAAATTCACGGATGCTGGTGACTTTCAACTCGCCGTCCCGAGTTGCAAAGTCATACATGTAAACATAACGGTTGTTGTAAGGCCCGCCAGTATTGGTCAGGGTACTAGTACCTTGAACCTGTACCATTCGTGTTAGACTATGGCTTCGTGTGAAGGGCAAGCATTAAACACGAACAAATAACCAAACTTTACCGGGCATTTCGCAATAATCGAGGACTTCGTTCTATTGGTTGCGACTATTTTTAATTATGAGTTTTTCGAAATAAATATTTCACTGACCTTGAAATCTTTCATCGGTCCTGTTGCGCCATCGATCCCTCCACATGCCTTCGAAAAGTGAACGGACTCCTTCTTTCCCCAACCCATCTCACATGTGGGCGCTACCATCTGGTACTTAAGATCATCGGCCATAATCTTTTCGACCAATTCGACATCGCCGCTTGGGACGGCAGCTAGAAGGTCAAGCGCTAAGCAAAGCTGAGGTGAAGCATCCGAAGGGCGGGTGAATGTCATGTTGATGGATGTGATATCTGGACTCTGTGTAGGTCCGAGTTGTTGAGAAGTTGGGGCAGGTCGATTGGCAACAAATTCAACCGAGAGGTTTGCTTTAAATATGAGTAGAACTAAACTGCATTGTGACATGCTAATGGGTACAATTGCCTAATGAGGGTGTTCAAGAATAGTTATGACTCGTGAACGAAAGCTCTATATTACTCACTTGGCACTGTTCCGTTCCTGGCTTCACCGACCTGCGCAGCTCATTTTATTACATGCCAAGAAGATAGAAGCTAGAACCTGTGATTCTAAGCGGATTTACATACTGTGCCTGCAGAGACGTCTTTCTCTATTTGGAGGAACAATAAAGGTAAGATGTCTTTATTGAAAATTTGCGCAGTCGAAAGGGGTAGAGATTATGTAAAATTCCAGGCAAACGTCTTGGAGACATCATCGTGAAGTTGAGATGAAACAGGCGTCTATTGTTACGCTTTTGCCCCCATAAGGCCCTCTTGGATTACCAGATGGCTATCAAACATTTCACTCGAGCGAACTATGGACAACTTGCCCTCAGCGGTGTCAATATCAAACATGAATATATAACGGTTGTTGTAAGGTTTGCCAGATTTCGTGATCGTTCCGCTTCCTTGTATCTGCTCATACGTGAAATAAGAACGTATATCAAGCAAAACTATGGTATAAATATGTTGACATACGTAGAGCCAGACCTTTCCAGGCATTTCAATATAGTCCTGTACCTCCATCTGTATGTATAATATCCTATCTAAGCTCTTCTCAGTACACAATATTGCACCGAATACGTACCTTTAGCCCAGATATCGCTCCTGTTCCATCCGCTCTGTTGGCTGCCGCTGAGAAGTTGAGGACGTTCTCTTTACTCCACTTCCCTTCAACCGTGGGGGGTAGGATATGATGCTCAAGGTCATCTGCCGTACATTCCGAAAGGCGCTTTGTGTCACCCTTGGATAGGCTATCGATGGAATCGAGTGCGAGGCGCAGCTGAGGAGAGGGGTTTGATGGAAGGGAAAATGGCATGGTGTATTTTGGATGGGTTTCAACCGGAAGAGTCACGTATTTGCACGGATGTGAGTGAGTATAACTAACAGAATTCCCAGAAAAAAGTTTAGGCTGCGCTGACCCCGCAGTGTAGATCAAATTCGAAGGTTGAGGCCAAGGAAGCAGGCGGCGCGTGACCAATAGTGCTTACACATTGCTGTGAATCCTCACCACCCCGGAACCAATCGTGCGGGGACAGGATGGCTTTCCATTCGCCACGGAGGACCGTTTTCAAAATAATAGGCTATCCTTTGTCCTGTTTAGCGCTGGCATCGTATTGGGTCTACTTGAAACCTCCATAATACGCCTAAAAGCTCACACTACTAGTCCGTCCAAGTCATTCTAATGTCGCATCCGTCTACACCGGCAACGGAGTCCGTTCCACCAACCCCTCTTAGCACCAGAGCACCGCCCATATCGCGTTCGGGCTCCTACGCGCCTGAAAATGCACTCGATGATATCCCTGTAATTCAACATGCCGTCGAACTTTTTCTTTCATCCAAGATGGTTGAGTCGGAAGAGTACTGCTATTCTAGAGATCCGAAGAAGTACGTCACCGAAGCCCTTCAGAGTTAGTTATTGAATTCACTTCTTTGAAAACAGAGAACGGCTCTACATTGCAGCTAGCTTTGGGCTCATACAGGCAGTTAAGGCAATGATGTCTTTTGAAGACAAAGTGCGTCCCTACTCTCTTCCCACAGCCGCATATACTGTAATGAAGCACTTGTTAGGACCTCTTGGACGCAATTAATCAATGCAGACACGGAAATGCCATTGCGGCCGCACATCGTAAACGCCCGGTTTCATTAACTACCCGCTTCACCGGGATGGTGACAGGGGCATCAAATACGAGCGGCCCAGGATTTATCAAGACTATGAGTGCAGTAGAAAGGCATGCAGAGCTAGTGTACACAGAGACGTTATTTGAGAAGGTTTGGCGCTTAAAATATCTTCAAGATTCTATTATTTACAGCATTCCGCAGGCAATCCTTGGTATTCTCTACTCTGGAGATTGGCTCGCTTTCTTGAAAGAAGCGTATGTTAGCTGATTCTGGTAGTTACACCACCCACTAATCTTACGTTCAGACTCAATCTTCGTACAACCATGAACATTTATCGCGATCTTGGCAAATTTATTGAGCTAGCGGATGCCGAGGCAACCAAACGAGGCGAAGGCCCTCAAGACAATAGCATTGACGTTCATTTTCGCTCGGGTGTATATCTTGGCGTAGGTGCTAGTCATCTTGTTTTGAGCATGATGCCATCAAGAATACTCTCCTTTGTCGAGTTGTTTGGTTATAAGGGGGATCGTGCCACAGGACTGGCGTATCTCATGAAATCGGGTGGATGGAGCTCAGAGAAGGAAGTCCCGAGTGTCAGTGCTGGTACGCTTATGTCCTCAGGCGCATTTTTCTGTTTTCACTGAGAGCTGTATGTCATTATAGCTGATGAAGGCGCAAGACGAAGTGTGTGTGATATGGTCTTGCTCATGTTTCACCTTGTTCTCTCAAGCTTCACTTTTGACGGGGTGGACATCAAAATAGCCGAGAAAATCCTGAACTGGAACATTGAGCGTTACCCAAATGGTTCGTGATACATCACGTTGGACAAAATTTTTACTTAATCACCAACAGGTGTTTTTTTCCTCTTTGGTTTGGGTCGCCTTAGCATCTGTCGGGGACAACCAGCAAAAGCAATTGAATACTACCAGAAAGCGAAGGCCGCTCAGAGCCAATATCAAAACCTACATCACATCTCACACTGGGAAATGGCGGTAATTATTACATAGTCCCGTGGTGCTTCATATTCACTTACAATTCAAGCTTGCCTATTTTTCTCTCTGGGATATTCAAGCATCCATGGAATCGTGGCGTAAACTGCAGGCAGAGGCGACGGTAAGTTTAGTGTGTCATCAAGTTTTTTTGTTGTTGTTGACCTTCTAAAATTAGTGGTCAAAAGCAGTGTATACCTACGGCCTTGCTGTCTGCATTTTACAGTCTGGCGATGAGTCCCAGAAGGATATAGCTGCAAAACTTCTTGAGGAGGTACCAGAGCTACGACAACGAATAGCTGGGAAGTCAATTCCTCTTGAGGTGAATACTTCCCATACCTCATGTTTTATCCACTGCTGATTATCTTACAGAAATTTGTTGCCAGAAAGGCTAAAAGGTTTAAATCGCAAAGTAATCGCCTGTTGCTGCCTGCGCTCGAACTTGCACATGTCTTCCTTGCACTATCGCACGCACCCAGGGCAGTTCTCATCAAGAAGATTCTACCTCTGATTGAACGCGATTTGATTGGGTTAAATGCATATAGTGCAGAACCAAGTAAATACCCTGGGGGTGGGTACTGGGACGATATGTGCCTAGCGAAATTTTTGGAGGGCGTTTGTTCAAGGTACATCGCTTACCCGGTATGTCCACCTTTGATGCCGAAATTGGATTACGGATCGCTCACCAGGAATTTTCAAAGGATCCAGAATCTCTAGCCGACTTGTCTGTTGCTGACATGCTGCCAGCACAGGACGAGGCCGCCCGGCGATCGCAAGCAGCGTTTCTATTTGTTTTCGAGCAAGGCCCGAAAATCGAGTTCGACCATCACCTCGTTTATAATGCTCGTGAGTAAAAAAAAATGAGTTACGTAGTATGAAGCGCTGACATACATTGGAACAAAAAGACTACGAATTGGGTAGGCTACTTGCGTGTAAAGGGGACCGAGAGGGTGCAAAGCACCACTTAGAGCTTGTACTCTCCGGTAAGCCACTTGAGATCAACCCAGCTACGAAGAAGGTGTGCATCTCTTCTTGTATTATTTCGAGAAGCATGTTGTTAACCGCATTATCATTCAATGCGATAGGGGAAATACAACTTAGAAGTAAGTCCTTCTTACAAGAAGCATGTCGGATTCTGACCTTTGACTCAGAATGCACTTGTGTTGCGTACTCATGCTGCCGTCGAGGCGTTGGAAAAAGGCCGTGCGCTGTGATTCCCATTTATTTGCAGATGGTTGTAGATGGACATTGGTATTGAGGCAGTAACCTTTCATCATTTTTGTTGCTTAAACTAGTCAGCCGGCTTTCAATATAATTTCGATAGACTGGACGCTCTTCAAATCGCAAAAAGTCTTAAATTTAATTGTTCCGAAAACGTCAAAATTGGCACAAAGACTTCCTAGTTATTCTTGACACTGTGACGTATTTGTAATCATTTCTATTCTCTATTTTTCCTGCCACTCCCGAAACAAAGTTCAAACACCCTCCGGCCTTCATACTGAATCAGTGATGCGATTCATACCACGTCTGCAAGCGCGCAACTAGGCTGAAGTACTCGCTCAGTTACTTTGATGGTCGGCCCTTCAATGTCTTGGCATGGCCCAGCAGTACTTGATGGGACTTACCCTGGGGTCAACCTGGGGTGAAATCTCTTGTACGATTATCTAGTAATGCAGTCTGTTATGCATCTTTCCGACATCACCACGCAATTCAGACGTGATATTCAAAACCCGCTTCTGAAGGGTGTCCCATCAGCGCAGCGAGTCCAGAGTAACTGGTAATGTGATAACGATTAGACTACGCATTACACCGAGTATATGATGATCCAAGTACTATAAAACAATCTAGGGGAAGTGGCAAGTGTATCCTCACCGTCTACCACCCACCGCCCTCGCCAACTATACGTGTCTTCAAGTCTCAACCTCACTAGAACTACCAACTCGTCATGTCCTTCACTCAAGTCCCCGCAGACGCTTCCCCTCAGCTTCGCCTCGCTGTTGAGTGCCTCCTCGGTGTGAGCCAGTTCGACATCGCCAAGGTCGACTCGTCGCTCTCTGAGGAGCTTGTGTATGAGATGGTTTGCCCGTCGCTTGACAAAGGCCCCTTGGATAAGAAGTTCCTCCTCACCATCCTTGGCGTTCTTTCCAAAACCGTTGCCGATATGACGGTTCGTTTCTCGTACGCTTCGTATTCGCTCACAAGTGCTAACATTTCAACTTTTTGTGGCTGTCAGATGCTCTTTGAGGACACCATCGAAGTTCCGGGAAAAGTCTGGCTCTTCGTAAGCATTCAAACTGAAGGCCTGCCCTACATTGCCCTAACATACGCCACACTTCCGCAGGTCTCTACTACTTCCAAGCTCCTGACTACCGGCGGCTCGTACAACAACAAATACGTGTTCATGATTGATGTCGTGACCGAGGCGGACGGCTCCCTTAAGATTAAGCGGTTACGCGAGATGCTCGATACCAACGTTGCGTTCCAGGTGCAAAATGTTGCATCCCACTTCGCACAAGACCCTTGATAGGAGAGGAAGAATATTTCATATCTTTACATCAAGGTTATAATTATACATAAGCGGAGAGAGCGATACCGAGATTATCTGTTGCGATGCACATATGCAGGGGGACCCATTCTAATTTTCTATTAACTAGCTTTCGCTCGCTGTAGCCTGGCAGGATGTGTTATCAATATTTGCTTTGGATAAATCAAGTACTTACTCTTGTGCTTTTCCCCCTGAGAGGTAGTTAGCGTACTGCGTAGTGGACTGTTTCTGTCCGCCCTCGCAGTTGACCTCTTCGCAAGTGCTATGGAGTTAAATTTGCAGTGCTACCTGACGCTTCACAGTGTCATTGCTGATGATGATCGCTGCAGAAGCTCAGGGTCGGTAT
>JAZHGK010005693.1:0-10816 GCA_037855215.1 Waitea zeae
TTTTTTTGCAAGTCACTTCTAGAGAAAGAGAGAGACTATGTATGTATCCGAACCTTTCTCCGCCTCTGCGAGTTTGCCGAGCTCGTATCGGGCCTGGCCTCTGCGAAACAGTGCCTTTACGTTGGCAGGATTCAACTCTAAAGCGGTGGTGCAGTCACGTTCGGCGTCGGTATGCCTATTCGGTAAGAGGAGATTGACTTAACATTACTTATTTCTCAATTAGGCTTATATGCACGCACTTGCCTAGCTTTAGGTATGCTGCCGCGCGATTGAGAGGCAATGTAAAATCTTTGGTATCGGCGACAATAGCCGTAGAGTAATGACCGATTGCGGCCGGGTAATCCCCATTTTTGAAGCTCGCATTTCCCTGTTGCAACAGTGTTGATAGGCGTATATTTGCAAACGGGCTATACTCAATGCACCTTCTCCTTCGCAATTTGAGCAGAAGCTGACGCCATTTTACGACAAGCAAAATCGTGCACTTGTAACAGGTATAATATTCCTTTGGTTGCTCTTTCTTCAACTTTAAAAAAGATTCTTCATAAGCTAGACGACAGCGATGACTTGTGAAGATAAGCAACAGAGCGGAACGGTCGAGATGATGGTCGGAGTCCAAGGCGCGTCGAGTGCTGGGGGCCAAGGTCTGACTCTTTCTCGCTTCGATCAGTCCGGCACCTGACAGCTAACTTACCCGTGCTCGGCCTCCAGGAGTGTTTACAACCTCAACGCTGTCTGCTCTTCTCTGTATGCCAATTTAGCGCCATGGACGTTGTAGACGCGTTCTCATTGGATCTAGCGTCTCTTGATCACTCTTTGGAGTTGGAACCGTCCACAACTGCCAATTCAAAACCCACCCTCCTTCATTCATTGCACCAGGACAATAACTCTGTGTTGAGCTTGGTAGTGGACGAGCAACACATCTATAGCGGAAGTCAAAGTCCCGAAATAACGGTGTGTACCTATTTATCAGCTCATATGTACTGACTGTTGTTGAATCATGATAGGTGTGGTCAGTCACTTGATTTCTATGCTAATGAAGTTGAAAGACGTTGCTCATGATTGATAATAAAAGGGATCGAACATACTTTGTTGCCAAAACTGCGCTGAAAGGGCACTCGGGTAGTGTTCTAGCCCTTGAGTATGCCGCAGAAAGAAGGTGGCTATTTAGTGCATCAGGTGAGTGTTAAATACAGTAAGCAGAATTTTCTTGTTGAATGAGGTTGGCAGGAGATAGCACCATCCGTGTGAGCATTATGGCATACAGACCTAAGGATACGTGGATCTAATTTTATACCCCAGATATGGTCAACGGTCACTCTCACACCACTTTACATAGTCAACCCGGTGCTTGAAACAGACGCTGGCGACTTGTTTTCCCTTGCATGGTCACCTGAATTACAGACGCTTTACTTTGGCTGTCAAAATACTTCGATACAGTGGCTCAACTGTCGTAGCTTGGATGCCGGCAATCAAACTCCCGGTACACACTCTCGTGGTTCTGATATATCGTCATCGTTGGGCTCAGAACCATTGTTTTCCTCGCCTCCGTCCTCTCTTCCGCGTAGACCCAAGATCCACAAGTTCTTTGATAGCTACCCGCAGCATGAACGACGACCAGCCGATGGAAACGCTCGTCATACCACTCAGTCAATGCAGCAAGCTAATCCTTATACTAGCTCCGACTTATTGGCACCTCCTGCTTCACACTATGCTCTCGATATTGCTCTTGAAAATGTGGTTGAATCGGCTCATTATGGCTACGTTTACTGTATGGTTCTTATTCCCTCTATTCGGGAAGGAGTGGATTTACCTCCCAGTCCTCGTTTCAGCGAGCACTTGGTAACTGGTAGTGGAGATGAAACTATCAAGGCAAGCAGCAAGTATACTACAACTTGGAATCAACACGCTCACATACACTTCAGCTTTGGAAGCTTGAGGAGACGGGAATTACTCATGTGCATACCTTTGAAAGCGGCCGCGGTGCCGTTTTGGCTCTTGTTACTCGCGGAGATACCATCTATGCTGGCTGCCAGGATGGGTATGTTACGGTACGAATACATAGCTGAACCAGCCCCATTTCATTTTCAGCTCAACTGCTTGGTCCAGATTTGGGACTTGGAAACCAAGACACTAGTCCGGTCAATCATCGTTCAAGAAGTATTATATCATTCACTTCTTTATTTAACCGCGTATGTATTCACCTGGTGTCGCAGGATGTGGCCATTTTGTCTCTTACTTTGCATGGCTCTGACTTGTACACTTTCTCTGAAGACGGTCGAGTTAAGGTATATATTTAGTTTTCTCTTCTGACGAATAGATCTTTATCCTTTTTGTAGCGCTGGTCTGCCTCTTTCAACTGCACAGCATCTTGGATCGCACACAATGGTATTGTTCTCTCATCAATTCTGGCACGGCGAGTCACCGGTTCCGATTATGAACTTATAACCGGCGGGAATGATGATTGGATCAAGGTAAGTAAGCTTCCCTGGGCCTTATCATATTAGTTGACCGATTATGATCATTTTCAGGTTTGGACGATCCCAGCAAAAAAACCATCGACGTTGAACCCTTCAGATTCATCGGAGAAATGGGGTGCTTCAACCTCCATGGAAGGTAACTTATGAGTTGCGTCGTTATACCAAAGTCCTAATTATTACTAGATTCCATGATCCATGCTCTATCGGAATTCATGTCTATTCCTTCTGTCAGTTCGGAACCCGGAAATCGAGAAGATTGTCGACAGGCTGCAATCTGGCTGAAGAAACATTTGGAACAACTGGGAGCTGATGCGATGCTGGCACGTATATCTTTTACCAGGTATTTGCTATTAAAGGCTCATATCTTTTCCTAGCTTCCTACTGGCGAATCGACAAGCCCACTTGTATTAGGGACATTCAAGGGCTCGTACACTGATAAAAAGAAACCTCGCGTGTTGTTCTATGGGTGGGATCAGATTTTACGTGAATCAGTTCCAACGGTAAATAACCCCAACAGACATTACGATGTAATTGGTGCACCATCCAATGGATGGAACTCAAATCCTTTCAACCTTTCCGGAAGAAACGGATACCTATATGGTCGTGGTGTCAGCGACAACAAAGGCCCAATTATTGCAGCTGCATGTGCAGCTGCAGAGCTCCTTGCTCGTCGCGCTTTAGGGGTGGATCTCGTGTTCTTGATTGAAGGTGAAGAAGAGGTTGGAAGTACAGGCTTTGAGGAGGCTGTTCAAAAGCACAAGGTATCGATGAATAATTATAGCATCGCATTACTGAGACAATATTCCCATCTAGCATGTTATTGGCCAAATAGATGCGATAGTTCTCAGTAATTCAACTTGGATTGCTGAAGATATACCATGTATCACATACGGTCTCCGAGGTGTAGTTCACTGCGGTTTTGAGGTATATACAAGCGACTTACAGCTTAACTCTGCAAATTTGCTCATCCAATCACAGGTAGCATCACCCTTTCCTAGCCTTCATTCCGGGATTGATGGAGGTGGAATTGTCGAGCCAATGCTTGATGTGTATGGTACTCTCCGTTCAAATTAGACATTAAAACTAATTCCTTTTAGTATTAAACTTTTGAGTACTCTTACTGACAGCTCACGACGAGTTTCAATTCCTGGTTTTTGTGCGTTTGCATCTCAGCCTTTTTTCCGTGAATGAATACTTACTTTTTCTTGTTTCTACCTAATCACCAGATGACCAAGTTAGGCCTGTGACAACGAGCGAAAAGCACCTATATGAACGACTCTCCGCAGTCACACAACGCCCACCAAATGAACTTACGTCACGTTGGCGCGAGCCCTCCCTATCAATACATAACATCTGCACTACGGGTGCAAGCGGTATGACTTATTTTCTTATAGCTAAATCTAGTTCAATTATTAATTTTTGTGGTCAGGTTCAACGGTCATCCCAGGATCCGTCAAAGGTGTAATCTCGGTCCGTATTGTTCCGGACCAAGACCTGGATAAGATAGCCTCTTCTATACGTACCCATCTGCAAAGCGTTTTTGATCAGCTTGGATCTCCAAACTCACTTACTATAAGTATCAAGAGTAAGGCTGATTGGTGGCTTGGCGATCTAGAAGATGTTTGGTTTCGGGCTTTAGAAACGGCCATACGCGATGAATGGAGTATCGAGCCATTGAGAATAAGAGAAGGAGGCGTATGTTCAACTGATTTTCGTCGGCCATTTGTGTTTCACTCACTCAATGTACAGTCTATTCCTTCCATTCCATTTCTCGAGAAGGAGTTCAAGTGTCGTGCACTTCACTTGCCTATGGGACAAAGCTCTGTCAGTGTTTCCCAGTTCAACTTCCAACATTTGGTTTTTAAACTCCAGTCGTAGGACCAAGCTCACTTACCCAATGAACGTATTTCTCTTGTGAACCTTCGACGTGGCAAGTCAGTTATTGAGCGATTTTTGATGACGGCGGCCACTATGTGAAATGATGCAGGTGCCAGACACTAAAGCATATTGTAGTATTAGATCAAATGCCGCTCATCGTAACTAAACAAACCTAGTGTCCTGATACCTTTCCCTCTTGAGGTTGGCTTGTTTATGATTTATATAAGCATGTTCTCATCTCCCACTGTTTGTGGTTACCCGTCAAATATTGACAACATACTACATCTCAAACTGTGCTTTTGCTACCCATAAAATATTGATGGCCCGGGCTCGGGCCGACTCACTCAGGGCTTCGAGGCTCCATCTTGCATACTTACGTCACTATGCTTGTCCGGTTCCGGTCACGAATTCCGTGACTTCCGGCTCGTTGCCAACCCCGCAATACATCCTTGGTTCCCTACCTCGATGAGTGCATCACCCAACATAAACGCACCTGATGTCTTGAATGGTCATCTTGGTCATCTAACTTCATCGCAAGAGGCGGCATTCAGCGCATTTAAGAATAATCTTGCCCAGGGCAATCTCATCAAGCTCAATCCCCCCACCCATGATGATCCTACATTAATGTACGCTTCTGTGCGCTCTCTGTAGCCGATATAGTAAAAGCACTAACATGAACACCCTTTTTATTCTTTCTCGACACCTCCATATGAATCTGGTTTTTCAGTCGCTTTCTGAGAGCGCGCAAGTGGAGCCCAAAAGACGCAGAAAAGCAGTTTGCGGATACGGAGGCATGGCGCAAGGAGCACAAAGTCGATGAGCTATATCGCACATTCGATCCAGTTGAGTTTGAAGACACAAGGAGATTTTATCCCCGCTGGACAGGGAGGCGTGATCGGCAAGGCCTTCCTGTTTATGTCTACCGCTTGGCCTCAATAGCTCCTCTCCAGAAGGAGATAGACCAAGTCCCAGTTGAACGGCGGTACCAACGTATGTGAGTATCGCCTTTTGATCCTTCCTTCGGCAGGCGAGAGACTAACGTATCATAAAGAGTTGCCCTTTACGAAACCATGGTCAACGTCATATTGCCTCTTTGCACCCACCTTCCTCACCCTCATTCGCCTACACCTGTTTCAAATGTCACCACTATTATTGATTTGGACGGTGTCGGTGCCACTACCATGTGGGGGCTTCGAAAGCACTTGCAACAAGCTTCAGTGCTGGCGACGGCAAATTACCCCGAGACGCTCAGTGCAACGGTTGTTGTGAATGCACCGTCGTTCTTTCCCACTGTCTGGGGATGGGTCAAGGTACCTCCACAAATCTTTGCTCCTTCTTACTTACATTGAAGCTGAATGAGTATATTAGGCGTGGTTCGATGAAGGCACTCGAAATAAAGTCCACGTGCTAGGGAAAGATGCGACTGCGCATGAGACGCTACGGAGTCTCATTGACCCTAAGGATCTTCCCAAAGTTTATGGTGGTGAACTAGATTGGAAATTTGAAGTTTGTTTCCACTTTTTTATATATATCAAAATAGGGCTTGCAGTACTTATGAATCACATTAGGACGATCCAGCCCTCGATGAGCAGACTGCTGCCGCGTTAGGCGGATCCATGCCGAAAGGACCATGTTGGTTTAGAGACGGAAAAGTTGTGTTTCCGGATAATAAATAATATAAATTAGAAACAGTAGGTGACAAGAAATCAATGTTTTGATATCTTCCCTGACGGTTCTGTTTTCAGATTTGCTTAAAGGTTGACTTCTTCGGAGGTATCATTGTTGAATTCATTATATTGCTATTCATTTATTGGTTGCGTTACGAGCAAGAACTTCTCAATGGAATAGCAAAGGATGGTTTACAGCTGTAAGCAGCTCATCGCCTGGATGGGCTATCTGCAACTACGGTCCTGATGCAAGTAGCCTGCATGAACTCGGTACTTCCAACTCGTCAAACCTCACCAGACTGAACTGCCCTTTACATGGTGCATTCCCTTACGTGATGTATTCCCTTGAACATATATGATATGATGATGATACAGCAGATAGATGAGCACGATACGATGCAAAACCAAAAATTAAGCGAGAAAAAGTATGTGAGAAACGGTCTACCAGCAACTCAATGGGTATCAGGCTTAGGGCTTTCCTAGCTATTGACTCCGGTATCTCTGCCAAACATGCGCTTGCCATAATAAATAATGCTGTCAATCAGCCTGAAAACGAAAGACTGATCGCGGTCGACGACACGAGAGCCCAACTGAGCGGTGCTCAACGACTTACAAATTTCGTCGAAATCGGCGACTACTGTCTCCATGGTGGGACGTTTCGCAGGAGTGGGGTCGACCATTCTCCCTACCAGCTCTGACATGAACCCAAAGCCCCGCTTCTTCTGCGTCTCCTGGTCAGCACAGTGCGACAAAGGTGAGTGATAGGCTGGTACCTCTAAGAAGCGCTGACGTATGACATTTCCGATGAGGTACACGTCTGCGGCGAAAGGGCTGTATGGCGCCTTCGTCTGGTACTCAGGGACCGACTTGTCGCCGGACCGAGGAAGGGGATCTTGAGGCGCCTTCAGGTCGGTGCCCGACGGATACCTCCGGGCGTTGCCAAAGTCTATGAAATAGTACTTTGGTGGCTTCTGCGTCCGAGTAAGGTATTTCGCCCTGCCCGTGTAGCTTCGGTTCATATCCGTAGCGACGGGATGGTACGAGTCCGGGTATAGGTCAGACGGGTCCAGCATGATGTTATTTGCGTTGCAGTCTCTGCGTACTGTTAAGGACGACTGTTTGTAAGGTTCAGTCGAGCGTGAGGCTTACCCATGAGCTACAAAGTGCGCATGCATAAAGCGAAGCCCCTGTGAGTGTCTGAGTATCAGCCGATGGGCTGTAGGGCGACGAGTGGTAAGCCCTATGGACGCACGCGTAAAACCTGATTGAAGAAGTCTACGGTCTCTCCTACAGTCTCAAAAGGCGGGTCGTCGAACTTGCGCATCATAGGCATAGCCATGACGGCCTCGTTTTTGCTCGAGGGGACTTGAAAAACGTCAAGAACAGGAACGCAGTGGTTGTCCGGCTCCGCTCGGAGCTCGGGGGTGGAGAACGATTGCGATATCTTAATCTCGTCCGGATGGTTCGATACGTACAAGCGCTTGAGCACCACAAATGCGCCATCAGAGTCCCGAACGGCGTCGATGATGTGCGTGTACTAGATAGGCGAGGTTGGGTCGGTGCAAGGGCTGGGGTCAGTGACTCGAAGCGCACCTCGAGATACAGGCTGTCCTCGCAGGCAGACTGGAGCTTCTTGGTGCCCTTCCAAGAGGGCTTCCAAGCGGGGTCGTAGCGTGGGCGGAGTGTGTAACCTTTCTCCTTGAGCAGCGGCTGGAGGTCCCTCCAGAAGAGTTCGCCCGAGTACAGCCCACCAGGCTCTCGGTCGGTGAGGCCTTCCTCTTGTGCTATAAACTGAGCCGCGCGAGCGAGTTCTTCGACACTCATAGCCAGCCAAGTGTCGATTCGGCGCAATATCCACCGGTCAGAGGGGAGGAGGGGGGAGAAATGGTGAGCCTTTGCGATCGTAGCGAACAAATAGGTCGAGTCTAAGGATGCAGGGCTTCATCAAAACGACGGCGATACAACGCATGCATCACGTGAAGGTGGTGGCAAAGGCGTCCTTTACATAATTCCCACACGTTTTGATACCGCGGCCCTGATACGGCCGCGGAACTTTTTTTTGGGGATGAATGGACGGACCCGGGTCGTTCGCCGCTAGAACTCGACGGCCGCTGCAACGAAGTTACTCGATTGGGATATCTCCCAACGCCGCCCCGTTGTACTCGTCTTATTTGCACGCCCAGACTCGTTCGCAGAGGTGTCATCGAAAGCCACCCGCGGATGCAATTCAGCGGTTCGCAGTGACTGTAACTGAGCCCTCCTATACAACTCGCGAGGCCGCTTTCTCTCTCGATTGTGCCCTGAGGGCCCGCGTTCGCACTACGTCTCCGGGTCTCCGACGGTGGCTGGGGCCCTGGATCCCACACGCTGCGACCCGTCCCAATTGTCCCGCGCCTCGAAATCGGCCCACACGACTTCGCCCTTCCTTCGTCTGCTCAGAAGCTTGCAAGCTCCAAACTTGGTGAACGGCGACGAGTAGACAAAGACTCCCCTTTTGGGGTTGCTGCACTCGAACCAAACTGCCGTCCACATCCACCCTTCATCCGGACCGATGTCAGCCCCTTGAATCTCTTACCTAAGGAACTGCGTGGACGGCGCGATTAAAACTTGGGACTAGTCCTACGGCAACCTCACTATTCTCTCAACACTTTCCTTCTCATCCTTTCTTTCTCTCGTTCTTACGATGCCAGGTGCTTTCGGCGGTGCCGCTTCCCCTGTCTACACACCGGCGCAGGACGCCCCCCGGGACGACGTACGGCTCGCGATCGACAAACGGATATCCAAGCCCCCGCGCACGGCCTTCTCGTGGATGCACGACCTCACCGCCCAAGGCAAGATCAAGAAGGGACAACGCTACATGCTCGAGGGCTACGACAGGTACCTCGACGCCAAGAAGTACATGTACCCAGACGAGCATCGGCAGCTGAAGGACGCCGTCGACCAGTGCGTTTCTCACGTCGTGTGCCTTCTTCCGCGCGTTTCACTGAGAGAGCGGCCTCAGAATCGTCGAGGCTTCGAAGAAAGTCCGCACGAACAAGAGCCTCATACCAAAGACGATTCAAGTATGCGTCTTTGGCAAGGACGACTTCCTCACTCCAGAAGAGTTCCTCAAAATAGCTGCCAGCTTCCGGGACAGGGCTCGCGTCAGTCTCGTTTTCTGAAACCAAAGCTCACTACCAGGTTGTTGACGACGCATATGTAGACGGTGTCCGACGCTATATTGCTGGAATCCCACATCCGAAGCAAAGCAATGGGTACAACAGCTTTCTTGCCGTCGTCGACTAAGCTAATGAACTTGCACAGTTGATTTCACGATTCAAGAAAGCGTCGGCGACCTTTTGCAAACCAGGCAGGGTGACGCTGTTCTGGATTCGACCTCAGTCATGTCGCGAGCCGGTTTCAATTTGGTCGGTACGTCGCCGACTTTCAGTGCTTCATTCGGTGGCCTCGAACTGACATCGCTCACGGTGAACAGACGCCATGGTAGAGGCCGAAAGCGAGTTGAACAGCGAGGACGGCCAACGTTTCGACGACATCCAGGAGGCCATGGACTTCGTCGCCAACGAAGCCAACTTGGACTGCGTGGGTCTGTACATCCACGACGGCTCCGCCGCCGCGCCTTCCGGCGAGAGCTCGACTGGTTCGGACGCCGAAAGCGAGCGCACTCCGCGTTCGGTGCCGAGGACCATGCCCGGCGGTTTCTCCGAGCTGGAGAGCTTTGCCACAGTCGTGTTCGAGATGCGTGGCCCTGCTCGTACGAACTCGGCGTCTTGAATCCCCTCACGATCACCAGTCCTATAGCTGTATTTGTTGTTTGTGCGTTACCGTGTGTCACTAATAATTCTGGATACCTGTATTGAACTCGTCTCTGTACTCGCCCTTCTTGCTGCCTAAGCAGTGCCTTTTGTCTTTCCTTTTTTTTACTTTCACTTATACCATACACATTCTTTGAATCGCGCGTGCGAAAGTAACCCAAGTCAGCGAAGTTTGAAATTTGATAAAGGCTGACCCGATGGGGCTGTCTCGTGTGGTACATACCTGGAAGCAATCACAACTGCAATGGCAAGCGCCAATTGCGTCGTTCGATATCACCAGGGGACGAGTGACAATAACGGCGTTGGAGGCGTTCATTGTCAAGTTGCAGAATTGATGGTTCTCAAGGGTCTTGATCCCGCGGAATCAAAATACAAGCCAGGGACGACTGATGACGAGTGCCCAGGACCTAGTCCAAATAAGTGCACCTGCCGTATTTCTTATTGTTCTTTCTTGTTTGGGTGTGATCGCTTGGAAGCTCGATTCTGAACGACGCGATTCGAGAAGTAGTTCTAAACGGGAAAAGGGCCGATGAAAAGCATTCTTAAATGAGACTTGTGATGTAGATACGCATTAGCAATTAATGTGATGCTACGTCTATAGCCCAAAGGACGGTTCACAAGCTTCTACTCATTTCATTTGCTTGGAAGGCGGCCAAAATGTTTAAACTCGGGCTGCTCTTGCATCTCACGGGACAGTCTTAAGTGTGAAACAATCACACATCTGGACGCTTGATATGCCATGTTATAGTGTGTATGATCCGTGAGCGAACTATGCGTGACATAATCTGGGGGTGGGCAACCCCCGCCAGAGGTTTGTCCAGACCCGGGTCGTGTCGGAGTACAAAAAAATGTCTTCTGGAGTCCACGAAAGCAACGAGAAGCTGTGAGAAGGCGACAAGGTTTCTCTCTGGCTTGCCAGAGCTAATCCCAGTTAGGCATCTGAAAAATCGTCAACGATGCCCATAGCTGAGCATTCAAG